>DF820128.1:0-101949 GCA_000836195.1 Taphrina populina JCM 22190
GGGGACGCCAAAATGTCACGCTACGCTATTAGGATAGAGTAGAATGACGGAGGCAAAGATGATTCTCTAACAACTGCTATCAAAGATCTATTGTAGGGGGTTCGGAGCAGACTGCTACGGCCCAAGACGGAAGGAGCTCAGACACACCCGTGTCTCAGTCCAGCGTGATGTCACATGTCGCGGCTAAGTCCTGCTGTGCGACCACAGTGTGCGCAACGTGATGTCGCATGCTGCAGCTAAGCGACTACAGTGTGCGCAACAACTTGACTCATATGCATACCCACTAGTGATATCGTCTGCTTCCCTTCGTCCTAGCATCTCGTCTCGTCAGGTCTGAACCAAGTCGCTGATAAAAAGGTGCGCTTTGGTCGCGATGACCTCGATCACTAGCACCGAGAACTATGTAGAGGCGACACTCCCACCAGAACAAAACAGTCCTGCAACTGAGACGCACATATATCCCGACCACTACTGGGGAGGAGAGGATGGCACTATACCTGTTTTTAAGCCAACTTATGAACAGTTTCGAAGCTTTCCGGAGTTCATCAAGAAGATAGATCATTATGGGATGAAAACAGGCATTGTTAAAGTCATTCCACCGCAGGAATGGCTAGACTCACTACCCGAACTGGATGACAAGGTATGCCGATACTCCCACTATCGGGCCCGTTTTCTGACATGTTCTAGGTTAAGGATATCAAAGTACAGAGTGCCATTGAACAAAACTTTGCAGGAAGTGGTGGCGCATTTCGACAAATGAACCTCGAGAAGAATCGATCCTACAGTCTACCACAATGGAGAAAAATCTGCGACAGTTCTGAGCATCAACCTCCTGCCAAGAGAGGCGAAGCAAGGCGAGTAGGAGGTCGAAAGGCCGCTCAATCTGACAAGATTCCAACTGCGCCTGCTACTCCACCAGCCACAACCGATTCTGATTCGGTTTCGCCTGAACCAGAAACTCAAAAAAACACCAAAAGGATATTGTGCAGCAAGAAAAGTGATACAGGTACACAACGCCGTGTCGGCCTTCCGGAGGACTTCAACTATCGTATCGATGATAACGACCAATATACTCCGGAGCGATGCGCTGACTTGGAAAGGGCATACTGGAAATCTCTCACATTCAACAACCCAATGTACGGGGCAGATCTACCTGGTTCGCTCTTTGACGACACCACTGAGGACTGGAATGTAGCACATCTTGACAACATTCTCAACCGTCTAGGAGTCGTATTGCCTGGTGTTAACTCTGCCTACCTATATCTGGGTATGTGGAAAGCAACTTTCTCTTGGCACGTAGAGGATATGGACTTGTATTCCATCAACTATATCCATTTCGGCGCCCCCAAGCAATGGTACTCTGTCTCTCAGGAAGACAACCAAAAATTTGAGCGTGTCATGAAGGATATTTTTCCCAACGATGCTCGCCATTGCGATCAGTTCATGAGACACAAAACCTTTGGTGCTTCTCCTGCTCGATTGGCGCAGCATGATTTACATGTCAACAAACTCATCCACTATGAGAAGGAATTTGTCATTACCTTTCCGTATGGTTACCATTCCGGTTACAATCTTGGCTATAACTGCGCTGAAAGCGTCAATTTTGCTACGGACGAATGGCTAGAGTATGGTAAAGTTGCGCGAAAATGTGAATGTGTCACAGACGCCGTCTCCATAGATGTCAATGATATCATCAGAGCTATCAACGGCGAAGAAATGTCTCAGAGTGGAGACATACTGACGCCGCCTGCTTCAGAGGATGATGAGCAAGATATTCTCGAGAGGAAAACTTACTCGGAATTCGAGAGGCTGCGTAGGACAAACAAAAAGAAGCGCAGCAAAGACGCAATGTACTATTCTGCGCCTGCCGTTCAGTACAAGAAACTGTCCGATCGATACCACTCGAAAAAATCTGTTTCTGATCGTCCTGTCCTTAAGAAGATCAAGATTACGATGCCGAAACTACCATGCGATTTATGCCCCGGTGTTCCCACGTATGAAGATCTTATACCTGCTGGGGATAATAAGAAAGTACATCGCATATGCGCGGAATTCATCCCAGAGACGTCCATCATTTCTGCCAGTGATTCTGGCAAGGAGCAGGTTCATGGACTAGAAACTGTGGATAAGGCTCGTCGGGCGCTCAAGTGTGCATTATGCAAGGCTGCTACCGGAGCTTGTTTCCAGTGCTCGTCTCCTAAATGTGTGCGATCGTTCCATGCCACCTGTGCGTACGACGCTGGTGTCCTTGCTCAGAAGCTTGAACCATCTGAATCTGGCGTGCCAGTGTGGCACTTTTTGTGCAAATCACACAGACCGCGGAGACCGATACCTGAGCTACTGGAATTCGATCTGAATATCACTCAGAGCGCTGTAGGTTTGCAAACGGGATCGATAGCTCAAGCTCAGTTTGCTTCAGGTCATTGTTTTTCTGGGATAGTGAGAGAGAATCGACAGTCCGAGAGAGTAGTTTTGCTCGAGGTCGGCAATCACGCCGATATGATCGAAGTTGACTATCAGTGGATTCTACCTTCGCCTAAACGTATCTTGCCGTGCATGAAGAATAAAATCGCGGCTCTGCATGCTGTCCAGCCCAGTGCTCAAGGACACCTTGCACAGCCCCCCACCTCCACCGCAGTGAACGCAGTCACAGCAAACTCAATCATAGCATCTCCTCAAGCTGTGTCGACTACAGGCACTCATTCAGCCCAATATCCTCCAGATATTTCGGCACAACAGAAGATGCTTGTTGCTGCTGCTGCTGCTGCTGCTGTGGGAGCGATCGACGAGTCAATTATGATGGCTACTCCAGGATCTGCTGTCTTGAAGGAGAGAACGGAGACTCCCACTTCAATGGGGCAATCTTCCGTGGGACCTGCTATGCAGACGGATCAAAGTCTACCTGAGCAAAATTGTTCGGAACAGGTGTGTTATCGTGGAGGGATTATAGGAGAACCACTGGCTTGCAACGCGCCCCGGTAGCACAAATGTGACGTTTCACAGTACATTTCTCCCTTTTACGACGGTCTGGGTCAGAAAAGATGATTGCACGTATATATGGTGAAGATGAATGATTATAAACAAAAAAACAAGGGGCGGGAGCAAGTTGGCAGATTTTTGCGATTTTGTATTTGAATAAAGCAAGTGGCAGTAACATTCCTGTACGATAAAACATGTCCTTACTGTCCAGTCAAGTAGTGGAAAATGTCAAAATTTCATCAAAATTTTGTGTTGCCTATCCTGCAATTTCATCTCGTTTCATGCATCGACGTGGACATCTCGTAGTTCGGCCAGGAATTGACTGTCGTACGCAGTCGTGTTGAACGAAGTATACCGGTCAATGCCGTATGTTTCATTCAACGAGACATGCGAGACTTTGTCACCACCGGCCATACGCACCCAAGTATCGACATTGAAGTGATCATACACCAGTGAGATATTCATCATTCTGACACCTCTTTGCCATGCTCCGTAGCCGCCTATCCCAGTGTGCTTGCAAAAGCAGAGAAATGGAAGTTTCTTGTTGATGGCCGTGACTTGCTCGGAATCAGGATACGTACTGCACCATGAGACGCCGTGATCATGTCCACTCCACACGGAATGCACTTGCCGTGTTAAAAGAGCATCTATCAAAGGGCCGTCTTCTCCAGTATACACATTGTCGGAAAGCGCACTTTGAGTCTGCACACCTATCGAGAATTCTTCGTCTTGACCAGGAAACACATACGTGCTGTTCTCATTGAATTGCGCCTGAGCTTCATAGAATGGCAGAGGAGGAATGTGCACAAAGACGAGATGTTGTAATTTGCCATGCTGTAGCTCCAGATCGAAAGACGCCTGTAAAAACCAATTCACAGTGTTTTGAGACACCCAATTGGGTATATTATCCTTGTTTGAAGTGACATTTGAACCTCCGCGCGAGTCTAGGAACCACAAGATTGCGAATGGCTTATTTGAAAGACTCGAAGCATGAAGCGGAATAAAGTAATTTGTGACTCCATCAGTTTTGCTAGGTCCGTGTCGCGTTAGAGACAGTGGATAAGCAGATTCTGCTTGGAAGAGAGCCTCTCGTGAGAGGTTATACTTGCTGTCATGATTTCCATATATCGAAGCCCATTTTGTGTTGCTTGAAATCATGGGCTCAAACAATATAGGAAGACTCATTGTGGGTGACTCTGCGAGGACGTCTTCCCCAGTAATTAGATCCCCGTTCAAAATGACCAGGTTTGGCGACTCAATGCGTATCATGTCTCGCAATATCTCAGCCGATTTGCGGTCCTGCAGAGGACCATAAGCAGTGGGCAATTCGCCAAAGTGAAGGTCGGAAGCGACAGCAATGATGAAACTGCTCGAATTGGACATTGTAAGACGAGAGTATTGTGCTGATGCCTGTAGAAGCCAGCATGAAGCTAGAATTAGCTTCATGTGCATAAAGACGTTGCCGCCAACAAAGCGCGACAACAGGATCCTCCATCCCCGTCTGCGGATGCTTTCATGTACCTGTTCGCCACAAGATGCAGCATGTCAGTGCACTGCTTCGTCTTGTATCTAGTCCTTGTTGTCGTGTGGACGACACGTTGCCGAGAACTAAATGAAGCGTGGATGCTGTCACGAAAGTCCTTGCAACATCAGCAATGGGTATTCCACATGCGCAGAAGAGTGTGCTCCTATGGCCAGTATGCCCATGAAATCTACAAGAGATGTCACTTGCGATAGACGTTCTCTGCTGGTGATCATGCCACAGTCGTATGATTAAACGAGATCGATTGCGCACAGAAGGCCAGCAACGCAAAGCAACGCAGTCAAGTGCACAGCCCATCCTTTTCTCGCTTCGTCAACTCTTTTATCTCTTGTGTCATGGTCAGTCCACAGATCACTGTATGTGTTTATCCTTACTGGCTGACAAGGATTCCGCTTATTCTGTAGAATCTGGTCGTCACCCTTGGTGTGATGCAAATCGCACGAAAAATCAACTTTGAAGACCTGGACATTCTCTTCTATGTTCGATGTCTCTACATTGCATCAAACATCATCATTGCTGCGGCATACTACTACCAATACTATCGTATTCAGTCGAAGAATGACATGACGACGTTGAAATACGTGGAACCTGCGGCGCCCATGTCTGGCAAAACAGAGCCAGAACTCATTACTACAACTGTCAAGGAGTACGATTTGCTCGAATTGCAAAAAGCCGCAAAGTCAGTCTTGATGGGCGTCGGTATGATGGGCGTTATGCACGTATACTTCAAATTTACTCAGCCACTCCTGGTTCAATCTATCCTACCAGTTAAGAATGCATTCGAGACAAAACTCGCAGCGATTCACTTGTTTGGCAAACCGGCCACCGGCGAATACAAACGTCCCTTCAAAACTGCTCCAGGGCTGTTCGGCGCAGCAGCAGAAGCGGCGACTGACAAGAAGAGTATTGATGCTGCGGAAAAGGCTAGCGTGAAGAAGGACGAGTGAGTGATTTGCTTAGAGACCTGATTGCTATGCATTCTTCAACGCGTCCATTACTCCTTAGCTTTGGGCGAGGTCTTCAAAAGCTGCCACATAGCGTTACATCATGTCCTGGCCAAAAAAAGGTCTCCGTGTAATGTATAGATTTGACTTGTGCATTTATGACTCGCTTCGCAAAACATCTTTTAATCCTGCGCTCGTTTGCTCAAACGCTACAATCTTCTTTTGACTCGCCTCGATTTTGCTCAACAAGTAATCTATTCTGCCAGCCACTTTCTTTTGTGAGCTGATCTCCTTTAGCAAATTCAACTCTTCCTCTGCTTTGGTGATGGTGGATGTTTCCGCAGTGATCAATGCACCCATGCGTTCCAACTCCATCGTTGCACAAAACGCCTCATCTTCACGTATCTTGGCAAAAGCTGCGTGGTAGACTGGTTTACCGACCTTGATGCCGCTGGGATGACCGTTCCGCGTCACGATAGTAATCATCTCAGCCTGCTCCAGTGCTTTGAGTGACTCTTGCCCGTTTTTGAGAACGGGATCCAGTAGGGCTTCCTGATACCGGATTTCTTTTTCCTGCGATAGACGACTAAGCAAATACCAGGCTTGTAGACGAGTCCATGATTCATTCATGGTCGCTGTAAAGTAGAGTTTGACAATTTCATTTGCAGACTGTGTAACAATTGCCTCACCCGCTGTCTGAGGAGACTCCCCTGAAGCGAGACGACGAGCGAGAAAATCGAGATCTGTCAGTCTACCACCCAATACTGTCAAAGATTCCATGATTTTTGGCACAATAGTCTCGTTCTGGCGCGTATCGATGCCTTGATCTGCGAGCTTCTTCGTGACATACTCTAGTGCCATCTCGGGTGTCGCATCGCCAAGCGTTACTGAGCGGAAGAGCTTGTCTGGCAGAACTTTTTGCAAAATCTTGGGATATGAGACATCAGTTGTTAGAAATATGACGTGTGCGATATTAGACTCGACTAAAAGAGCCGCCCATTTCGATATGTTGTCGTAAACCAGCTCGGAGCCGTCTTGCTTGTACAAGAATTTATCAATCACAATAACTGGTCGTTCCCTCGGATTTGCCTCAAGGTAATCTTCGTCCCTCCCATCGTCTTTCGTCCTATGCTTCAAGGCTAAATGTTTGATTGCCGCAGCACTGGTACCAAGAATTTTCTTCACTTGTGAGTCCAAAGTCTCTGAGAATCCGGCCGATTGCCCCATCATGCCCTGTGCGGCCAGGTCAACTAGAGATGAGATGGAGTTCAGCCACGAGAATATAGGTCGATATCCTAATTGACCAGCGAGGTTGTTGATGGTTGCAGCATCCCCGCGCGACTCAACCAGACTCTCGCAATCAAGCACAAACACATTCCGACGAGACTGTAGTACGTCATCCAAGACGAGATCACGCTTACCAGCTCCGCGTGGTCCTTGAACTATGGAGAATGTAGAGCTTGATTCATCCAGCCAAGACTCAATTTCCTTCTTTGTTGATTCACGCTCGAACCAGGTGCCTTTTGATGTGTTTGCTTTCTTGGTTCGCATCGGAATCAAGCTTCGCGCACCACTCTTGAGCCATTGAAATAATTTCGTGTCCTCGTAATGAAAAGAACGAGAGATGGTCTGCTCCACGAACCACGTTCGAATGGGTTCAAATACAGACACGGAAATACCTGCAACCAGCGCTGCGATTGCCGGAATCGTGAATCTGGGGTGACTCAAAAGCCATTCTCGGATGATGTGAGCCTTCATTTGGCGCTCGAACCCAATTTTCAGAGTCGTGGCGCCGTCTCGGTAGCCATGCAAGCAGGTTCTCGCTGCTGTTGCGGACCGAACTTGTGCAAATTGTAGCACCACATACTTTTGTGTTGCTGTAGAGGGAAAAATGTTGATGATTTTGCCATAACGTCTAAAGTGTTCATATAGCGTTTCTTGCGAGAGTTCAGGCCCTCCCTCAAAGTCGATTTTGAGCCGTTGGGAGGGAAACCTGTTCAGATCCTCGAGCCACGGACGGCCGCGAACTAAGAATGAGCGTAATCTTCGGAGTGGATTGAAATATATATGTTGCTGATCCTTTGAGAGATGCTCATCAATACGTTTGGCTACAGTTTGTGGAGTTAGCCCAGATAATTTGTCCCAACGTACCCTGAGCAGTGCACCGCCTTCCCTGACGCGGGGTGTCATGGAAGCCAATTCTACCCCCAACTCCGTCGGCACGGCATTTCGTAGCACTCTGTCCGCCATACCGGTATCCAGCTTGACCAACCAGTAACGGAGGTCAAAAATGCCATATTGAATCGGGTAGACATTGTCGAAGAACAGCAAAGCTTCTTCGGGACCAGCCTCAATATGTCCAGTTTCGCGTTCTACCGCATTCGTCGTGATTCTGCGCTGTATTGGTCTAACGGAACGGTGTCTTGCAGCAGACTTCACAAGCATCTGCTACCACTGGATGGTGCACGCCGGACCGTCAATAATATCTGATTCTGGACTTTTATTCTTGGCCGTCAGTTTCTGTTCTTACGCGCGACTCGAATGATCAGTATGTGGGGCCAAATGGCATCGCAACTCTCGTATCAGTCAATGTCTTCAGCAAAAGGCATCCTTACTGCATGACCATCGAGCTATAAGCTACAGAGTCAATCGCATGCAGGCGGCCATGTACTCGCAGCTTCTGAGAAGTGCGCTACATACTGAGGACAAGATGTCACGAATGGATCGCCTCATGAGCGCTTACGACCCTCGAAAAGCCAGGCGAGACTATGGCAGTGCGGAGCAGACTGAGCCAGTGTCGCTGCTCAAACACCAGGAAGACATGTATGAACGCGACATGCTGAACATACGCAATTTCGGATACCACTGGCTAAAACCACTTGGTGTGTCGAAAACCATGGGCCAGATTGAAGATGAGTTGCGCGAAGGGGAACAGACCTTTGATGAGTACAATGACGAGGACGCGGCGCTTGATCAGAATGCCCCAAATCTAGCGGATGAAGAAGGTCTCCAAGATGTACTTTCAGGAGAAGAAATAGAGTCAGGTGAGGAAGAGGACCTCGATGATGAAATCGAAGAAGGTACATCCTTCGATGATGATGATGGTGATGATGATGATGATGAAGTCGATGTCGAAGTTAGAGAACAGAACGGTAATTTTGAAGAAAGAACAGAGAGCAGCACAACTCGTGTTTCCTCTACCTCGGACAATGTTTTGGTAAGATGAGTGCGCTTGTGAATTAAAGGTACTAATCCCCAAAGCCTTCTCAAGGGACGTTATCGGGCACAGACATGGCATATCAAGAAGACGAAGAGTATATGACTGATATGGGCTCCGGTCTGGAAAGTGCTGAAGAGGGCAGCATTGGTCAATACTCATCAGAAGACGAACAAGGATGAGATGTGATCATGTGATACACGATTTACCAAGATCTCATCGATGATACAGGCCTATCTGTACACTCCTGAAGGCCTAAGAAAACATTACCTGCCATCTCGCCTCGCCCCACACAGATGCGACATCCTGTAGAGACTACAGAGAGGAGATCACAGTTTACACTAATCTACAGGATCGCAGCGGATTAGGATCTGCTGCGCACAATATCTGTCGAGAGCAGATCTATCGTTGACCAAGTCCGAACAAGTTCCCACGCCATTGAACATGTAAGGCAGTGCACAGCAGTCAGAGGCAATCTTTTAAGACTGCACCAATCGGTGTTCCGCTTTCTCTAGATCCTGCTCAGCTCTGTTGGTGTCAGAACGACAATCTATCACCCCCCTTGCATTTGCTCACAAATGTACTCATGTATTACTCCGTGATTAGCCATGAACTGTCACGATATGGCGCAGCATAGTTCCGACGCAGATGATCTATGGCACTACAATATTGACTAGAAAACTCGAGATGCCTGCTGGGTACCGGTCGGAAGTGACTCGCGGAGCAGTCTATATCGTCGCGGGCCAGCACAACAGATTCGTACTCTTCTCAATCTTCGGAGATGCGAGCGCCGGCTCTGTGGGAAGGCCTTCTCAAGGCAGGCATCCTCAGAAGTGCAAGAGCGGATCGAGACAAAGGACACCAATACGGCGATTGCGGCTCTCCTGCTAACGGATCAGGGAGTGAGTCATGATGCTGGCCTAAGTTGACAATTCCGACCTCAAGCACTGTAGTTTTGTTCAGCGCTTCCTGATACAGGTAAAATTATTTGCACTTCATGGAGGACGTAAAAACGCCTTGGATCGAAGTTCTGGGGAAGATTGACCAACTCACGTCTGTTTCTGTAGCTTGCAGACATGCTTCTTTTCCTTCAAGGTGACCCCACGCTTAGAAAATACACTGGACGAATCCGACCAAAGCATGTAGAATCTTTTCTGCATCAAACAAATCCCTATCTTCTTTCATACGTATCTCCTAGCATATTCTGTTCGTTAGGAACGTTACAAACAAACAAATAACCTTTATAAGTAACTATATATGCAACGTCTCCTGCAAGCGTGCAACCTATCATAAATAGTGGGGCCACGGGCTGACTTGTACAAACTTTGGCATTTGACTTGCCGCTTGGAAAAGTTTAATTGTAAAATGTCCAAGAGCAGCATCATGTACGTAGCCAAGTAGTATTGCTGCCAGCCTTTCGTCCAAATTATTGGTACAGTTATATCCTGGGAGTGCTGTCAACAGAGTGCAAACGCGGGCGAATTTGTCTGCTCGTGAAAATGATGCCCGACATTGCTGTCAATCACACAGTCATGGTGCGACTGCCCTCGGGTTCCTTCAAGCTCATCACCATAAGACCAGAGAGCACCATCTGTTCGCTGGGAAAGTTTGGCAGTTTCAACCCGAATCAACTCATTGGCCATGCATACGGCTTCACTTACGAAATCTTGAACGACAAGACGCTCAAAAAATTGACCTCTGAATCACTGAACAAGATTGAAGAAGAGATTGGCAACAATGAGTTTATTGTGGATGATAATGAGACCAACCAGGTACTCTCACACGCAGAAATTCGAGCTTTGCGAGATTCAGGTGATCGAGAGGCGCTGATCGAAAAGTTGAAGCAAAACAACAAGTCCTATGATCTGAAAACAGAATACTCAAAGGAGAAATATACCGCGAGAAAGATGGCCAAGTTTGCGCCGCGATTCACAACGATTCCTCCGACTTTATTCGACGTCATTACGTACCTCACTGACAAAGACCCCGAGAAGATTTTGAACGTGAATCAGGAATCTATGGGATTTCTACTCAATGCCGCCGATATTCGTCCTGGCTGCAGGTATCTAGTTGTTGACGATGTGTCTGGGCTACTGGTAGCTGGTCTCCTAGAACTCGGCGCCAATGTCACAATGATCACGGAATCGGAACATGCCAATATTGACGCAATCAAATATTTCCCTCAATTCCATCCAGAGACCTTGTTTGCAGAGGGAAGGTTAAAAGCTCTAAATTGGGAACAGGCTACTTGCCGTAACGAAGTGATTGCTGACCTCGATGCATATATCGAGGCCAAAACACATGCCAAGGGTCCACGCGACGGGAACAAGATTGAGAAGCGCAAGGCTACAAAAGCCATTGTGACAGAGTTCCACGAGACCTTGTTCGATGGTCTGTTGACCATGTCTCAGTACAGTCCTGGTAGCGTGGTGGCTTCATTGCTGCCACGAATTGCCAATTCGCGCAAAGTGGTTGTCTATGGGCCGTACCGAGAGCCTTTGTTACAGTTACGACATGAGGCATCGCCTGAACTTTTGATGCCGTGTATCAAAGAATTACGAGCGCGAGAGTATCAGGTGCTCCAAGGCCGCACGCGGCCAGTCATGACTAAACGTGGCGAATGGGGCTACGTCTATCATGCCATCAAGGTAAGCAGGCTTGAAGGTGTGACTGCTATTGGAAAGAACCAGGCCGCGAAAGAGAAGCAAAGAGCGACGATCAATGCAAACAAGAGGAAAGAGATGGCGGAAACTGCTCATGCAACTGACCGGACGGGCAACGAGACTAGACCGCTCGTTATTACGAGGGAGAGCACGAATGAGGTTGAGAAGCAGGCCGAAGCAGGTTTTGGGCTCAGCACGGAAGAAGCTGCTGCTGCTGAGCCAGGTGCTAAGCGACTCAAAATTGATGATTAGCCATCCAGATACCAAGAGGGCATTTGCGACCTTTTGAGTGGTAATGGATTTTGCACAATGTGAAAATATATACACTCAACACACTTTATGCTGTTGTCACACGTTGTAATGAATTTATGAGAAGAAGTCAACGATTCACACGTTGCATTACACAGTTTTGTACAATCGTTGTTGCTAAACTGCAAGCTCAATCAAGAACACTCGTCGCAGAGAGACGAGGACGATGAAGAGTGCGAGAGAAACAGGTTGTTGGCCAACGATATAGACACCTGCTAAAGCACGGATACAGCTAGAGAGAAACGCCGCGTCAGCCAAAAACTTATCTGGCTTTCACGATAGACTATAGCAACGGAGAGAAAGATGCTGCCATAGTACAATAAGAAGCGTGATACAATTTGGCCTTTTTTCCTTTTGTTTGCAAGCGGAAATGCCTTTATATACGCCAGAGAAACCCTAATAACCCGCCTCGTTTGCGTCGCTTTAGTGCTGCTGACCATTTCTCCGTTATCCGTGTCTTCAAGAGACATTCACGTCTTCTTCTACCTACTCGCTCACTTTCCCTTATTCCCGAAATGCTCAGGCTAGTCACGAGACAGTCGGTGGCTCGATCTGTTGCCGGGGCAAGAACTTTTGTTGCAACAGCGCCCAGAAGAGCAGAGATCGAGCTCGAGATTGATGGCAAAACTGTCAAGGTCGAACAGGGATCCGCTCTCATTCAGGCTTGTGAGAAGGCTGGCGTCCATATTCCACGCTACTGCTACCACGAAAAATTGCAAATAGCCGGTAATTGCAGAATGTAAGCACAATCGATGCATATTTGGAGGCAAATCACCTTCTCCAATATTGTCCCCAAGCCTAATCGCAAAGATGCTAACCTCTCTCCAGGTGTCTGGTGGAGGTCGAGCGTTCCCCAAAACCACAAGCGTCTTGCGCCATGCCAGCGATGCCTGGCATGAAAGTTAAGACAAATTCCCCAGCAGTACACAAAGCTCGTGAGGGTGTCATGGAGTTCTTGCTAGCGAACCATCCTCTCGATTGTCCCGTCTGCGATCAGGGTGGCGAATGCGATCTTCAAGATCAGTCTATGCGATACGGTTCTGATAGATCGAGATTTCACGAAAGGACAGGCAAGCGTGCTGTTGAAGACAAAAATATTGGTCCGCTCGTCAAGACCATCATGACACGTTGCATTCACTGTACTCGATGCGTGCGATTTGCGAATGAATTGGCCGGTGCGCCCGAATTGGGAACTTCCGGACGTGGTAATTCGATGCAGATTGGCACGTATATCGAGACTGCTCTCAAGACGGAAATGTCAGGCAATGTGATTGATCTCTGTCCAGTCGGTGCACTCACTTCGAAGCCATATGCATTCCGAGCTCGACCTTGGGAAACCAAAAAGACGGAAACGATTGATGTCCACGATGCTCTTGGATCGAATATTCGTGTTGATACTCGTGGCATCGAAGTTATGCGAGTCATGCCTAGACTCAATGACGACGTCAACGAAGAATGGATCAACGACAAGACTCGCTTTGCCAATGACGGTCTGAAGATGCAACGACTGACACATCCACTTGTCAAGCGAGGGGACAGATTTGAGCCTGCATCCTGGGAACAAGCACTGCTTGCAATCAGAGATGGTTTCAAGAAGACTGGCGCGAAAAATGATGAAATCAAGGCCGTTGCAGGCCAAATTGTTGATGCTGAAGCCATGGTTGCATTAAAGGACATGATCAACTCTCTCGGATCCGAAAACCTGGCTGTAGATCAACCTGCTGGATCGGCTCCTCTCGCTCACGGTATTGATATCCGGTCCAACTACCTCTTCAACTCGAGAATCCATGGGGTAGAGGATGCCGACAAGATCCTCATTGTTGGTTCTAACATGCGCCACGAAGCCTCCGTACTCAATGCACGATTACGAAAAGCATGGTTGCGATCGGACGAGCTCGAGATTGGTCTCGTTGGCGAGCAGACAGACAACATCTTTCAATCGGAACATCTCGGCCAGGATGCAGCCTCGCTGAAGAAGGCCTTGGCAGGAGAGTTTGGAAAGAAACTTGCTGCTGCCAGTAAGCCAATGATCATTCTAGGGTCAGCTATGACTGAGCATCCCGATGCACGAGCTATCATGGAGATTGTTGGTCAGTTTGTCACCAAGCACGAGAAGAATTTTTTCGCCGAGGGATGGAATGGATTCAATGTACTGCAAAGAGCGGCTTCACGAGCCGCTGCTTATGATATCGGGTTCTCTACCCCGTCCACGGAGACTGCTAATACTACTGCCAAATTCGTCTACTTGTTGGGTGCGGATGAGTTGGCAGCGACGGATATTCCTAAAGACGCATTCGTTGTCTATCAGGGACATCACGGGGACCTCGGTGCACAATACGCAGATGTTGTGCTTCCTGGAGCAGCTTATACTGAGAAATCCGCAACGTATGTCAACACTGAAGGTCGTGCACAGACGACTCGAGCAGCGACAAACCCTCCCGGGGTCGCAAGGGAAGACTGGAAGATTGTCCGTGCCGTCTCGGAAGTCCTCGAGTCACCGCTTCCATACGACGACTTGATCAGTCTTCGTGATCGAATGGCACAGATCTCTCCCTCACTCACGAGGTATGATATTGTGGAGCCCTCTGCTTTGGCTTTCGTTGGTGCTAAAGCGCAATTACTTGATGCGAACAAGGGTTCAAAACCTTCCGGCGAGAAGTTTGTCAATCCCATCAATCTCGACAACTTTTACCTGACGGATGTGATTGCACGATCCAGCAAGACGATGGCACGTTGTCACACACAATTCAATGCTCCACAGACGAGCGACATGAAGCCGGAGGTTGCTTATGGGTGAGCAGGGGAGTCCAAATTTCATTTTTAGCATTGTATGTAGAAAACGCAAGTATCTGAACGCTTCTTTCACAGCAACACATTTGTTTGTTTACCATTTGCCGCAGCTTACACCACGATATTGATAAATGTGGGGGAATTCATGCTGACATCACCATAATTTCTTGAACCAGTATAAGAACGACTTTTTCCACACACACATCATCTCCATTACTTTGTAATCACTCCCATGGCACCTCCGAAGCAAGGTGAGTCGAAACCGAGTGGTTCACATACTCACAACGCGTCCAAATCAGAATTGACACACGCGCCATATGTAAAGTCAGAGACGTTTGAAGCAACCTATAAAGGCCGTTGTTTCTGCGGGACGGTGCAATTCTCACTCTCTGGTGTCCCTAAATCTTCCGTCTTTTGCCACTGTCGCTCCTGCCAACGCCTGCATGGTGCACCATCGACCTTGTCTTCCATCTACGACAAGGAAAACGTGCAATTCACTTCTGGCGTGGCCAATCTCGTCTTTTACTCGCCGCAAAAAAAACAGAATGGGTATGCCGTGCCATGCAAATTGACGTGTTCAGAGTGTCATGCCCCCATCGGCAATGAGGGAAACAATATGATGCTCATGGCACCGACACTGATTGATTTCGACAGTGCCGGCGGGGAAAGTGGTGGTTGCATACCGAAAGACTTTCTCCCTTCTTTTCATCAATACTATGAAACGCGTGTGCGTGACATTAAAGACGATTTGCCGAAATTCAAGTATGAAAAGAATAATACACCGCTCAATGAAGCCGCGGAAGCGTATACCGCCAAGCACAAGCAGGAAAAGGAATCGCGTGATGCGGAAGATTTAAAGGAAGGCACACCAGAGTCGCCCAAGAAGAAAAGCAAAGCGAGTCAGTGAATGCACACTTGTGCTCCAAAAGAAAAGAAAAGAAAAGGGCGGGCGCGAGAGGGGCTGTCCATTTGATACACATTATAAAGGGGATGAATGACCAAAAAAGGAACACATTTGTGCACCACCAATGCTTTTTTTTTTTTCCGTCCTTGCAACACAAAAACTTGCATCTTCTTCGTCCTTCCTGCTGTCTGACATGGTGCTTCATGCAGCAGGTTACATCATGCCTCCCATACCGCCCATACCTCCCATACCGCCCATACCACCACCACCAGGTGGACCGGCAGGGGCAGGTTCCGGTATCTCTGCAACAATGCACTCTGTCGTTCCAAGCAACGTCGAAACACCGGCCGCATCTACAAGAGCCGTTTTTGTGACCTTGAGAGGATCGAGAACTCCGGCAGCAATCATGTCGACGTACTCGGCAGTCGCTGCATTATATCCCATGTTGATTTGATCTTTGTACTCATCCAGAAGTTTACCCACAATGACGGATCCCTCAGCACCAGAGTTGTCTACGATGCGACGCGCCGGTTTCGTGATGGCGTTGCGGATTGTAGCAATTCCCAGTTGTTGATCAAAGTTTTCCGGTTTCAGCGAAGCCAAGGAGGAAGAAGCCTTCAATAAGGCTGTACCACCCCCAGCAATGATACCTTCTGAGACAGCAGCTCGAGTGGCATTCAGGGCATCCACGAAGCGATCCTTCTTCTCGCCAACCTCGACCTCGGAACTGCCTCCTACTCTAATCACTGCCACGCCGCCGGAAAGCTTGGCCAAACGTTCCTGTAACTTCTCCTTTTCATACTCGGAAGCTCCGGTATCATTGATTGCTCCACGTATCTGCTCGCATCGCTGAGCGACAAGATCTTTGTTGCCTGCACCATTCAAGAAGATGGTGTCTTCCTTGGTTATGGTCACAGAACCAGTAGTGCCAAAGTTCTCTGGCGTTGCTTTGTCAAGCTTGACACCGACCTCATCAGAAAAGACGGTCGAGCCAGTCAGAATTCCAATGTCTCCCAGAATACTTTTTCGGTTGTCTCCGAATCCTGGAGCCTTGACGGCAGCAACCTGCAATTGACCTCTGAGCTTGTTGAGGATACACGCTGCAAGAGCTTCACCATCGATATCCTCGGCAACGATGAGTAATGGACGTCTACCCTGTGCGGCAGTTTCCAATGCTGGCAGAATGTCCTGTAACGCTGAGATTTTGTTTTCCGACAAGAGAATCAACGGTTTCTCGAATTCTACTTTTTGGGTCTTGATGTCAGTGATGAAGTAAGGTGAAATGTAGCCTCTGTCGAAACGCATTCCCTCAGTAATTTCTAATTCGTCCTCGATCGTCTTACCCTCCTTGACTGTGATGACGCCTTCTTTACCCACTTTTTCCATGGCATTAGCAATCAATTTACCGATATGGTGGTCTCCATTCGCTGAAATGGTCGCAACCTGAGCAATTTCTTCAGATGTGGTGACATCCCTTTTGTTTGCCTCGAGGAATGCCACGACAGCATCGACAGCCTGCTGAGCCCCGCGTCGAAGGTCCATTGGGTTGCATCCGGCAGCGACATTTTTGACCATCTCGCTGAAGATTGCATGTGTGAGAACGGTGGCGGTGGTAGTACCGTCTCCAGCAGCTTCATTCGTCTTGGAAGCGACATCTTGAATGAGTCTGGCACCAAGATTTTCGAATTTGTCGGGCAAGGTGATGGACTTGGCAACAGTGACACCATCCTTCGTTATTTTTGGACTGCCATAAGATTGATCGATGAGGACATTACGACCCTTTGGTCCCAAAGTCACAGTCACTGCACGAGCAAGTGTATCGACTCCCTTGAGCAACGATGCTCTGGCTTCATTGCCGAATCTGAGTTCCTTTGCAGCGTAGCCTCTAAAAGAAGCAGCAGTTCCTGAGATTTGTCAGCGATTGGTCGAGCAGCATATTTGAAGTCGTACTTAGAGATCGCTTGACTGCTGGATTCGCTCGACTGAGTGCCTGCTGCATGATGGAGACAAGAAGAGGAAGCTGGAGGCAAGAGTCAAAAAGTGCGTGGGCAAGAAGCAGCGGCGAGACGAGAAAACGGCTGACATTGATTTCTCCACGCAAAACAAAAAAAAACTTTCGCTAGAAATTTCCATCCATGCCATCATCCTCTTCTCCATTGCCAAAATTTACATTGTCCGTCCCCCAATGGCATGGCGCACATCCAAAACTCCCGGCCCTGATTCACGCCCTTCTTCTTTGTTTTTTGCAGCTTGGCGGGCTGCCCGTGGCCCGAGCAGACTGGCACCTCTGGTCGTGTGAAGAGGGAGGCATACGCATCAATGACCGCTGTCCGCTGACTCTGTGTGGGTTGCCTCAGTCTCGTGTCCATCTCTGTCGACCAGTCTTCTCGCCCTTTCCGTGATTGAGGAGCAGCTTCAGGCAGAGATGCATCCGTCACATGGACGTCTCCGAGTGACGGCGACCGGAAGAAAGAGGCGATCGATTTCTGAGCTTTCTTCACCTCCTTCACGGGCGAATCTGTCTTCCTCTTTGTCCCACGATGCATCGAATGTGCCGTACTCAAATCGGGATGTTGTGGGGACGCTGGTAATGAGACGGGAGCGCGCTTAAAGTAGTCCGTGGAAAGGGTACGCTGCGAAGAGGTAAAGTTGGACGTACTGCCGCGCTCTGTCCCAAGTCCACTACTTATATGTAGACGAGGCTCAAGTAGCGCTTGATCCAGATGCGCGCACACCGGGCAATGATCCGAGCCATGAATATCGGGTCTGACATCGGATGTCGTAAAGTAGGGCAAAAGACCTTGCGTGGCAAGGATAAAATCTATGCGAGAGCCGTAATTACCTTGTCGGGCAGAGAGCTTGACGGACCAACACTGCGACCATTAGCCCTCTGTTGACCTTTTTGAGTGTCTCTTTTTAACCAACTTACCGTAAACATCTTCTCGCGATTAGGATAAAAGTGTCTTGTCAAATCAACGAATACACCACCTTTCTGCGCTTCCTCCCCGTTGAGCAATCTATGGAACGTCTTGCCAACAGGTCCCAAATTCTCCACCTTGTACTCCTCTGGATCTCCTTCAACCTGATCTATAGCTTCACAATGAACATTGAGATCACCAGTCAAGATGACTTGTCGCCCACCACGAATGAGATTGTCGCATCGTTCCTCGAGTGCCCGCCACCATAACTGTCGATATGCCACCCGCTCTTCTGATTCAGCGCCTGCAGGACAATACGTGCCAATCATGATGAATCCTCCAAAGTCCAGCACTACTGCCCGCCCCTCTCGATCGATTTGCCGCGCCTCAACTGTGCTGATGTGAGATGGATAACCACCAATGAACTCCACATTATCCTCCTCGAAATACCGATCATAGGAAGGCCCACAAATGGCCGTCTCAACTTTGCTTGGTTTGAATGCTTCACGCACATAAATGGCTACACCGGAATACGCTTTTTTATCGACTGGAAAGGAAAAGTAGCTACGCCAGCCAGGCACATTGACATAGATTGGATCCATGGTGGCACGCTCACATTTGAGCTCCTGAATACAGATGAGATCGCCCTCCAAGAACTCAAGGCACTCTAGCCAGGATCTCTTGCCTTGTCGAATAAGGTCTTTATGCACACGGCGAATGCCGTTGACATTCCACGTCACGATTCGCATAGCATTGGTGTCTCGGAGCAGAGCATATGATCAAGCGGCCTATACCGGCATCTACGGAGAAGCTATACCTGTCTCGAGTGATTCGCAGATGTGCAAGGAACTTTTTGTGCTCGAGTATTGTAATCGATTCACATGCTGGTGAAATTGTGGGGCACTCAATCCATGGATGAATGGAAGAGGGAAATGGAGCCCTCGAGGCAAGTGACACACTTTGTCCACGCCAAACAAGATCATGTGAAGAAAGAAATGAAAATGAGGATATCGTTCAGACAATGCCATGTACAGTGGAATCCGTTCCAATGGCCAGTCTTTTAATACAAGATCATAAAGTCGGACCTGCTTCGTACCTGGAAGCAAGCCCTGCATACTACACTGCCCTGCGTCGCCAATCTTTTGCCCAAAGTCCATTGCTCTCATACCATGTAAACATCTTGCCAATGTTGTTGACGTTACAGCCACGAACATCTTGTGCTCTCGAAATGGTCCACGGCCTTGGCTTTTGCGGTACCGTGCGTCCCTCGCCGTCGAATCGTACACGAGTATGGTACAGCTTGAACATGGCTTGCCGCATCGTCTGGTACTGCTCAGGCTTGAGTCGGAGCTGCGAAGCATACGTCGCTTCAATCAATGAGATATTGCGGAATTGTGGCTGATGATAGTCCGGATTGAATGGATAAAGGTCCTCGCTTTGGGATATGTAATCTGCAGGCAGTCTCATCTGTGCAAAGTGACTATATGGTGGCATATCTTCCAGTCTCTGGACCGCCGTGAGCCCGGGTTCAGCGAATTCTGGCTCCTCAATGACGGGCGACATAAATTGAGACTTTTCTTGCGCCAACGAGATCAAGATTTTTGCACAATCAACCACGTCCTGATCCGCCTGCGGTCTCGCAAATCGTACGTGCTTGCGTTTTTTGAGGCTGGGTGTAAGAACCGGCGACTGAAGAAGCGAATCGCTCTCATCTCGACTTCTCCTGCCACTTGGTGATTTTTTGGAGGTTCTTGATGTCATGATTGAGATAGAGCGGTTCAGTTGAATGTATTCGATCGTTGTATTGAGCACAATACCATGCTCAAATAGTTGTTCAAAGTCTTTTGATGAGTCATGTTGATAGTGGTGGTGAGTCACCGTTAGCATGAGTCACCGCCGCCAAATGACCCATGACATGAGTAATAGAACCATACGCTACCTGAGCATACACTTCCGTTCAATCAGACGGTCCCATGTGATACAATCATTCAGCGTGTACGACCACGAAAGCGAGGGTCATAGTCCAAGAATCTTTTCCATTGATCAGTGCAATCGCACGTTCGAAGCGTACGCGCAGGACGGGATACCGATTGTGGGTGGATTACCCATTGCTAGATGAATGTAATCTCTTACATTATTTGATATATTCACGCCAGCTTATTTCGAGAGCTATCGAATTGACACGCAACATCTTTTCAAGCTACCCTTGCTTGCGGCCTTTCAGCTTGTGCTGCATACTGCGTATACGTAGAACAAAAAGGCACCTGAGCAGAGCGCACCTGGTCTCAGGGTTTTGTGAGATTTCCGAGAACCTTGAGTGAATAGAGTAATGTTCAGACCCAGCTCGATATAGACAATACTCTTGTAGCACACAATAGATAACTTATCATTGTATCTGAATCACCTTTTTTGAAGCATAGAGAATGGTAGCTTTGTAGCTGCGCCGTACCCGTGTCAGGGTGATTACTGCTGGCTACAAGTCTTTTCATCTACACCCTGCACAGAAGAATGGTATTCCATCTGTTGGAAGCTTCATGAGAGCATCGCAGGAGATACTAGCATGCCTTGCTGGTACATCGAAAGACTTGAAGTTGGTTTCGGTTGGTCGGTACTCTGGGATCAGACCTCAAAAAATGCTTCACTTGCTAGACAGAACTATCGCTTGAAGCTGTATTCGGGATTGAAACATCTCACTCGAACAGCTTAGGTAGAAGCTAGACACTATGATAGCCTGCTCCAAGAGTTACTAGAGCATCACAAGCTAAAGAGACGAAACGTTGTCCCCCAACAATTGCATTAACCAGGTAACACGAGTTTTCGCCGATGAATTTGTGGCTGTCGATGTGCTGTCCACCTCGAATAGACTTGCAATTGCCAACAACTGTTCTGCTCATAGCTATACACGAATGGCTCCTACCTAGACACGCTAGCGACTGCATCCCTTTCCAGACTCAGGGGGAGATGACTGGTGATCATGAGTACTCGTGCCAAGCATAATATGTGAATAGAAGTCGAATCGATTCTTTTGCGTACACGCAAACATTTATTCACAAAGACTCGGAAGGCATATGATTTGGGCCAGGAGACTCTAAAAATATCTTATTATGTGGCTACGTTATGCAGACTGTGTGTGACTTCCTCAGACGTGAATGACGTCCCAAATTTCACGCGGAGAACGCGTTTCCTTCATATCGTAATGCTCTACAACGCATGGACGTCAATCTGCACAACTGTACATTTCTTGCCTGGTTGTGCCGTTGAGCATATTGGCCGATCAGGATTACAGTGCTCTGTCACAACAGGGTTTCTTCGACCCCAGAAGTCGGAAGTGATCAAATCCATGCTGATTCCTCTCCACTCTACTGTACCTTCAACGTGTCCTTTGAAATCATACGTACAGGTCTGCTTTTTCACTGACCTACACAAGGATCCTTCAAAGACTCCTCGGAAATCACCAGTATACTGATTGTAAGATTGCGTGGTAAATGTTTTGGTACCTTGGTAAGGAATGAGCAGAACCTCGTAACCTTGCCGATGCTGAGCTCCGAAGTCCATTCTGTGAATCAAGGTACCGATTCTATCACAGTAGACGTGCCATGTTGAAGTCATCTCAACGTGCTTCAATCCCGGATCATTTGAGATTAGTTCAGCACTCTCGCCTGGTAACTTTGAACCTCGACCCTCGACTGCCTCGTTGTTAAGCACATCTCCGTCGATAAACGCCGAAGATTTTTTATGTGGGTCACTAGTGTGGCGAAGTTCTGCAACTGTTTCGACCGTAGGACTGGGAGACGGTGAAACAGGGAATAGCTCGGTCGAGCGGTCCACAGATATTACATCATTGATTGGAGTTGCCTGGACGATGAAGCTCCAAGCACCTAGGAATATTGACCAACAGACAATGCGAAAGAGAGCATTTGGTATCATAATGATGCTACTTCCTATCGTTCACTATCCGGGTTTTTCAAAGTTAGGAAAAAGGAGCGAGTGTCAGGAATTTATTGAAATAGCCTCGGAGTAAGCCTTCTCGCAAGTAGGATGTCCGAGACTGCGAGGTTTGTAAGTTTCATGTCTCAGATTCCTCGGCCGGATTGTCGCTGATAGATTGTACTCTGGGAATTTGCACGCATTTCACATGTACTTTACATTCCTGGCAAATCTCTCTTCACTTATACGCGCACAGCGATATCGCATTGAAAACCGCAGAAATACGTCCGAACAAGAAAACGTTAGATGTAAACCCAGAGGCACCACCGGGGTGGCTCGTGTCCTGCTTCGTTTACTATTTTGCGATTTAAGATAGTGTCGGACTTGAAACGCACTTATTTCCAAACTACTTGACAACAAAAGGAACCAAGCAGCTGACTACCGAGGTCGTTAGTCCGAAGACTCTTTGTAAGCGCGCCAACCCTCGTGATCGCGCATAGGACAGAAGGGATACAGGAAATAAGAGGGAGAATGCATTTTTCAGAGCTGTGAGCATCACAAAAGCCAAATTGAGGCCTTATTTAGCCTTCCATAATGCGCACAGTCGCCTGGTTCAGGCGAGAGATTCGATGGCTTCTTCAATGAATACAAGTGTGTGATCGAACGAGGAGAGAATCAATTCGTCGAGACTGTTACACGTACCACGTACAGCTGTTCCGGTCTTCTTTTTTGGCTTTTTTGGCAGTTTCCAGATCTCGTTATCCTTACTCGTATAGCATAAGGAATTCTAGTAAGTTAGCCTACAAGCTGATGTAGAAATGAAGTAGGTATATTACATTGTGATACCACTCAATCAGTCCATCATCGATGGAGATCAGTGCCTTTGGCGGTAGATCCCCATAAAAATTGATGACAGCGGCAACGCGGTTCGTGACATTTTTCACGGAAATCATGTTGACCAGACCAGCGCATGATTCTCCCGTAGCAATAAATATGATATACTTCGCATCCGTCAATTCCAAGTAATTGTCCCAGATATATATCGATAGTCGCGTAGTTTCGTCGACAATGTTGTAATCGTGGCCATTTCCTATACCTGTGAGATGAGCAGGAACATTCACGTCAATGATACCGAAGTCATTCTTGATCGCCCATGCTATATACTTCGAGGCGCAATCAGGCTACGGTTGTCAGTACATCTTCATGCTTACCGAATACAAACTTACCATGTATGACTCATGCAACTGAAGACGTGCGGATCTAGTATGCGGATCGCACAGTACTTCCGGTGCGTCGTGGACGAAATACAGAAGTTTTTCTGCAGAGTGAAAATTGCGAGTCGAGAGCGCTTGATTTTCAAAGGACGCAGAGACGCGATCTTCGAGGAGCGGCAGCGTGACCATTCTGTACTTCTTCTCCAACATTCGTGCCTGGTGTGTACGAACTATATCATGCAATCGCGCAGCTTCAGAAAATATCTGCGGCTTATCAAAAATTGCAGGCGCCATACACCGCCAATATTTGCTTTGCTCGCGGCAGACACGTTGTACTGTCTCGATAGCCTTGACGGTTGTATTCTGGCTGAACAATCTTGGAGGTGGAACACCCATCAATGTCTTAGTCACTGCCAGCGCTGATTCGGAGATAGCGGATAAGTTGTAGCCACCCTGTAAACTTGTTAGTCATAAAATTCTTTTGGAGAGTCGCGATCTTCACCTCCAGAACTGCAACACAAGCACCATTGGCTAGACTCATCAGCTGATGCGTCATATGTGCGTAACCTGCTGGTGACACAAAACATTCCCCGATAGGATCGCCCGCAGCAGCGTCGAATCCGGCGGATACTTGTATAATTAGTATGTCTCTGAATCAATATGAATGGGTGTTCATACTAAGAACCAAATCCGGATCAAACTCTCGAGCTATCGGCATAACGACTTTTTGAAAAGCATGTAGATAATCTGCGTCGCTCATTCCGCGAGACGGCCATGGTATGTTGACGTTACGGCCGATACCTTCTTCCTCTCCGCACTGGTCCAGATCTGCATACGGAGTGCCAGGGTAAAAGGTAGCATTATCGTAGCGGTGAATGGAAATAAACAGGACATTAGGATCCTTGAAGAATGCTGTTTGTGTTCCATTACCGTGGTGTACATCCCAGTCTAATATAAGTACTTTTTTAACCTCAGGGAAATTCTGCATGGTGGTTCGCACAGCTACGGCAACATTATTGAACAAGCAAAACCCCGATGCAAAGCCTGGCTCTGCATGGTGGCCTGGAGGGCGTATCACTGCAATAGCGTTCCTTACGCGCTTCTCTACCACGGCTCTGCAGGTTTCGATAGCACCACCACAGGCCATGCGAGCGCAATAGACCGACTCATTGTTGAAATACATGGAATCAGATATGGCACCAAGCTGGATCAATTGATCATAACTCATATTCGCTGTGGCCAGCATACTTTCCCAGTGATTCAAGTCATGAACAAGCAACACTTCGTCAACGTTGACCTCGCGTGCCGGAATACGTTTGAGCTCCATGTTTCCTCGACTATTCAGATCCATAAGCGAAGTGAGGCCAGCGGTTTCTAGAGCACGATATATATAGTATATGCGTCGAGGATCTTCCGGATGCTGGTCCACAGGATCAGTCACAGCATGGAAGCGCATTCTGGCATCGTAGCACAAGCCAGTCTTCTGAGTAGACTCTTGATTCACCTCTGGACTAGCTGAAATAGGACGCTTTTGCAAATCTACCGTGACTCTTGGTGGAATGGTCCTTGGAAGTTTAGGAGGCTTCTCTGATATTTGCTCAGCAGAACTGAAGATTGTACTGTCCATGACTGTAGTTATGTCCTTGTTTGGGCCTTGTGTTTCCTGGGAGTGACTGTCAAAAGGAACGACTGGGGTGGATTCTATGTGGGAGACATCCAGCATGGGAATGTCCATAGTGAGGATCTCTTCATGCGAGCCATGAGGTCCTTCTGTGGGCTGTGCCATCACTATACCTTAGATGAAGGCAAGGCCCGCAATGACGAGCCAACTACCAGGTTTTTTAATTACTAATCCTGCGATCTAGATCTAGACACTCTCAGAGTAACGTAAGACTCTATCACAGAGCTTCTGTCAGGCTACGCATCTTCTATGTTTGTTGAGAGGTGCCAGCAGCTGGCGGTTTCGAGATTCTAGTGCGGTAAATCCTCGGTACCTTCAAGTCATCATTAATGCGAAATGAATTCCTTTCACCACCAAATTCCCAGCAACTCCGTTGACCCTCGCAATTGAAGCTTGGCCCATTCGTCATTCACGAAACTGCTAACCACTCTAGAATCGTTTGTGCAGTAAACACAAGCGGAAGTCATGTTGCGAACACTCCGAGCTTCTAGAATTGCTGTCCCGCGACGATCCGCTCACACCATTTCCACACCAACTCTCATTAATCTTGACCGAAGATGGGAGTCTATGTCTCCGGATGAGCAAGCTGACCTTCAATCTCAGCTCGCCAAGCGTCAAGAAGGCCCTTGGTCTGAGTTGACTCCGGAGGAAAAGAAGGCTGCTTATTTCGTTGCTTTCGGCGAACATGGTCCACGAGCCAACGTCCACCCAAAGGGCTTTCAATACAAGGTCGCTATCGGAACAATCATTGGACTGGCTGCGAGTGCAGCCATGTTCTACGGTATCCGTATGATGGCTCAGCCTCCACCCAAAACCATGTCCAGAGTAAGCTACAGCCATGTCGACATTGCCCTTGCCGTGGCATTCGTTGTGCGATTTGTGGCTCCAGAATCAAGCAACTAACCGATTTTCTTAGGAATACCAGGAGCTGATGAACCAATCGGCCAAAGACCAAAACATCGAGCCCATAACAGGTACGTTGACTACTAAAGCCGTTTTTGAACACTCAATACTGATCATCAATAGGAATTTCGTCCGAAGGCTACAAGGGTCCGGGTCACATTCAGTCCAAATAGGCTCATATCCCAGCAAAAGAAGTGATCATCTTTCTTATCTCCAACAGCCGATTATTGCATCATTGTTAATCGAACAAATATGATTGGAGCTGAGCTACGAGAGACACCAATGGGCGGTCACGAAACTTTGAAATTGTCAAATTGAGGAATAGATCACAGTGTTAGAGAAGATACTTTACAAACAAGTCAAAATAGGCTTTCCTTCACGACACTCGCAGCAACTTTCTGATAATTTTTTGTGGCTTGAATACTTGCTTCCATGCAAGCGGTTCGCAGACATTGCTTCAACTAGAGATTTGCAACGTATCTTTTACGCTTTCGCTACAAGTTCGAGTACGCCCATGTGACTGATTAAACAAATTTCCAATCGCCACCAGACGATTTCAGTCCGACCTCTGCCATCAAATCCGACACTTTCGGGTCAATCTTATCCTGATAAGCAAAGTATTTCCGCTGCCACGTCGTGCCTTCTGCGTTCTCCTGTTTTCGCATCTCTCGCTGTGTCTGCTCTATTTGAGACTTGAGCTTCGAAGCAGTCTCAAAGTCTTGGTTCTTCAATGCAGCCGCCACGCCCGACCAGAGCTTTCGAGACTCAAATTTTTCTCCAGTTTCTCTGCTCGTCACATGCACTGGACGATCCTTGACAGTGTCCACAAATGGTTGCTCGATTCCTTCCGGAGATTTTCGTATTGTGAGCAGCTGAGTCCATTGTCCCTCGACAAGATGCTTGGGTTGTTTACCGGTATGGAAATCGTCAAGTCGGTAGATTCCAGTCTTGACAGTGTTCTTTTTGCCGGAAAGCCATCCTTTTCCGGAATACTCATTGACGGCCACCCAGCCGGAAGTAGAGACGATGTAGCTCTTTTCCGTCAGTTCTGCGTATGGGCTCCCGAAGAAAAGACCTTCAAGTGACAAATTAGGTAGAGTGATCAAGTACGTTTCAGTACCGCCATCTACAGGAACAGTCAAGGTTGCATGCCCAACTTGTTTGACCACTATAGTTCTACCGCTAAAGCCAGATTTGTGGCCATTATGTCCGTGCAGCACAATCCCGTTTGGTGTTTCCATATGATAGGCTGAGATTGGAGGGTGATGAGATACCTGCTCGGCAGTCAACTTTGTCTCTCCGAAGCTACTCTTCCAAGATCCATGGAATGTCTCTCCAAGCACGGGATTGAGCGGTTTCTTTTCACCTCCGCTACTTTGATGTCGTGCTGAAAATGAGCCTTTCAGGGTTGAAACATCTAGAGAGTTAATGAATACTGCTGGAAGCGACGCGCAGCATGCATACACCACTTTACCACAGATGTCATGCGCGACTCAGGGTCTTTCTGCCTCGCGATATCACACAGGACATCAGGGTGTTCTCCCCAGTAGGAGGAGTACTCGAGAATTGATGTGCCGGAAAGAATGAAAGATGGTGCTGTCAGCGTGGAGAGGTCTCCAGTAAACGTTGCTATTGATTTGAGAAAGCTATTGTCTATGAGCCAATCATGTCGGGGCGAGTATAAGCAAAGACGAACGAGGTCCATGAGGCTCCGGTGCCAGTACTTGTAGAATCGCTCATGATGGAGACTGACTGATTGCAGACTCCACGAAAACGTGTGGAGCAGAAAAAAGAAGGGCGAGGAGCAAAACGAAGCAACGATATGATTGACAAGTACGACCCGAGGATGAGACAATAGGAACCAGACCTAGAGAACCAGCTGTTGCCTGCGGCTGCTATATGCAACGGTCCATCAGAATTGGCAATTGTGGAGACTTTCGTATCTTGTCGTACACAATCGATCATTGGGATGCACGTGTTCACTCCATTGTTCCGCCTTGCATTTCTTTGGTTGGCGACACAACTTTTTTATACGGTCATAGGTACGCTTACCCCATCATCAAGCTCACTGCCCTCCCTGTTCCGACGCCGGTCGTTGAGACAAGTGCACCATCAGCTCTGGTCCGGGCACAGGGGAGCGCTATCGACACGGGCTCTTACACTGGACTTTGGCGCAACCCACAAATATATCTTCAGAGTTATTCGCACTGGCACAACGAGGATCGGCAGATAAAACCACATTGTCTACCATAGACCATGAGTACCGATATCACAATCTCCAAAACCTCTAACGACGGCCATGGTTATTCAAGCAAAAATGTCCCTGGCTTCCTGCTCAAGCTCTTCACTATGGTGAGCGACTCAATTACAGATGACTTGATTTGTTGGAATGCTGCTGGTGACTCATTCATCATCCCAAATCCTGAAGACTTTGCGAAAAATTTACTACATAAATACTACAAGCACAACAATGTCGCTTCCTTTGTTCGGCAACTGAACAGTATGTTTCTTCCTTTGGCGCAATAGATGTCTTACTGATCTGAAAAGTGTATGGTTTTCACAAGATACCGCACATTGAGGAATACACGAATTCGAGACGAGAATCGCAGACTTGGGAGTTCACCAACCCTAACTTTCTCCGTGATCAGCCTGATTTGCTCTGTCTAATGACCAGGAAACGGTCCGGGGAACCAGTCGAAAAGGAAAATTATGACTATCAGACGATCATGGCCGAAATACAGGCGATTAAGCGACATCAGATGACTATATCACAAGATCTCAAGCGTATCCAAGCCGATAATCAAGCCTTGTGGCAGGAGCAGGTCGACACGAGAGCTAGACATGCGAAGCATCAAGAAACTATAGACAAAATCCTCACTTTCCTTGGGACCGTTTACAGTAACCAGCATAATGACGACAAAAGCATCAGGCCAAAGAAGAGGAAACTTTTGTTGGAGCAAGACTCAAGTGATGCATTGGAAGATCTGGACGACGAGCGGACAAAAGAAACGTTTGAGGATATGTTCAAGTCTGCATCGACGTCGCCCAAACTCAGACCTCTACGGCAGCCGACGACAGAGACGGCCTCAAGCAAGTTGGGTGACTCTACTCGTGAAACAGAAAATCGATTCACACTGCCCAACTTCGAAGCGAGGCAGCAAGTCGCATCAGGTCCCGCGCATCGTCAGCAAGTTAGGAATATGAACAAGATGAAAGCTACCCCAGTTCCCGGGTCTTCCTCTTTGGACCAAGCTGTCACTCTGGCTAAACCTATGCCGAAGTGGC
The DNA here is from genome assembly GCA_000836195.1 of Taphrina populina JCM 22190. Taxonomy (NCBI): domain Eukaryota; kingdom Fungi; phylum Ascomycota; class Taphrinomycetes; order Taphrinales; family Taphrinaceae; genus Taphrina; species Taphrina populina. Next base: position 29,278 of record DF820128.1, read on the forward strand.
AGCAAAGCCAGGATGTCACGGCTCCTCCCAATCACATGAATAAATACAGCCAGGCAGATGTGCGGAATTTGCTGGACATGGCGAGTTCGATGGACATGCAACTCACACCCATCTCGCAGACACAAAGTGGTCCAAATGACTATAGGCAGCAGGAGCTCGAAAAAGAGGTGGCAGTCAATGGACAGCAAGTGGACTCGCTCGCTGCACTGTTGGAATGGGATCTAAATGGTCTTTTGACGGGGGAGCCGACTGAATTCGATGCTCTTTCAGAATTCATTGAACCGACTGCCCTCTCTGATCCCATGCAAGCCATTGATCCCGCAATTGAGTACCAGGATAGCACTGCACTCGTCAATGCTAATCACATGATGATACAACATGCCAACTCGCCAATGCCTGAGACACTCAAGTACAACGGATCCAATCGCAACAGTATTGGGACAACGCCTAGTCCTGTTCATTCGGCTTCTGGGTCAACGACTGGGTCTTTGGGTGTTGAGGAAATTGAGGAAATTGACATGGACAAGGCGCGAGGCAAGAGACGCAAGAATGGTTGAACAAGCTGTGCGATGATGGACGATTTTAATTTTCTCCTTTGTATTTCGCATCTTTTTTTTTTTAGCAGTGGCAGGAGGATGGATGGAGTTTTTCAGTTTCAGGCATAGTAGTATATGCAACCATATGACACAACCGACCTTGGATGTCTCGTGCGTAACTGAGTGGCGTGTTGCTTCGTTTTCAATTGTGCATCCATCTGAGATTGTGTTTGTGCCATAGGGGTGGGTGGATCTACAAGTGTGCTTTGCAATCACATCTCGAGTGGAAGAGAACTCTTGAGACTGAGATGCGAGGACGACAAGCGGAGCATTTGCATCGATATGCTGCAGTCATTCGATGCGAATTTGCCATTAGGGAGCCTAATCAATAACGACGCTCTAATCAAAAATCATAATCTAGCAACAAGAGCTGGTGGAGTTGCCGCTCAAGGTTTGACCACCATTAATCTTGACGGTGGATTTGCCGCCGGATCCTGTGGGTTGTGTTCCCATACGTTCCTTGATTTGACGCGCCATAGTCAAGAATGCCTGTTCGACATTCTGTGCAGACTTGGCTGACGTCTCCAAGAATGGCACAGACAAGCCGTCCGCAAACTCTTTCGCAACAGTGTACTCCACCACTTTCTTGTCTGCCATATCGCTCTTGTTGCCCACCAAAAGCTTGTTCACTCCTTCCGTAGCATAGCGATCAATTTCCTGCAGCCATTGCTTGACGTTTGAAAAGGTATCTTGCCAAAAATCAGTCTTCTTACGTCACTTGATGGAGGAGTGTGTACTATGTACCTTGATCAGTCACATCGTAGACAATAATGATGCCGTGTGCTCCCCTGTAGTACGATGAAGTGATTGTTCTGAATCTCTCTTGACCCGCAGTGTCCCACTATATAATGAGTGAGTATGATGAGATGATGCGTCGGAAGCGATGCACATACAATCTGAAGCTTGACGGTTTTGCCTTCCAATTCGATGGTCCTTATCTTCTACAGGGATCGCATTAGAGGCGCATGAATGGCAGAAACTTTGAATTAGGCTCTTACAAAATCCACGCCAATGGTAGAGATGTAGGACTCCGTGTAGGTGTCATCGGCGAAACGCAGGAGCAGACACGATTTGCCGACACCAGAATCGCCGATGAGCAGAAGCTTGAATAGATAGTCGTACTCTGGAGCAGACACTGCCAATTGTTAGCAAAAACAGGCGCTGTTGAGGGCAGGGAGAGGAATGATACTTGTATTGAAGATGAGAACGTCTGGAGGACGAAGGAAGGATGAGCGCAAAAGACGAATGAATTGCGTCGTTCAGTTTGCGTTGCTCGCGTTGTTTTCCTCCACTCGAAGATAGCCGAGCAACAACTGCACCGCTGCGTTTCCTTCCATCTTCATAAGTCTGCTCTTCTCTCTCTCTCTCTCTCTCTCGCTTGACTGTTTCTCAGCAGACATGAGCAAGTACCCGCCGCGTGCTAATGCCAAGCAGCAGCTGCTCGGCAACCAGGATTTCCTTGCGCAACTGGAAGATCTGCTGTCCCAAGCTTCAGGCTCCGTCTACCTGACTCAAAAGAAACTGGACAACAGGGATGAGTCCACTACTCCTTCTTCATCAGTAATGGACACACTTGTCGGTGATGTTGAACCACAAAAACTGCTCTTTCGTGCCACAGATGGCAAGAAGATCAAAATCAGCACGCGAGTCGGCGGGTCCGATATTGTTGCTTTCATGGAAAAGTACGGAGAAGTTTGCCGTGCCGGTATGGGTGCAGGTCTCAAGAAACGAGATAGGAAAAAATCCAAAAAGGTCAAGTGATCTCTACGCACTCACACTACATTCAAGGAGAACACTGTACAAAAAGATGAGGATGAGGCTAGGCTGACCAGAGTTTCGCCTGTCACAAGGCTCGTCTTATCCTTGGTGAATGTCGCGGCGCCTACGCCATTCGGCTAGGGTGTGCGGCTTAGGAAAACTGATTTCGCTTATAAGATCGCTCATTGTAGCAATTCTTCAGAGCACAACATTTTAACGAATGAAAGGAGGACTGTTGTCCTTTGACAGTAATTGACTGTTCTCTGACTCGGAAATGACACTGCCATGGTCTATTTGCAGGCAGCAGGTAGATGATGAATGCCAGTTCTGCGGGCATTGATTCATAAAGGTCTAGGTCTATCAAGTTTATACCACCAAATAATTAAAACATGTTATCAATACTGCCAGGCGCTATAAAGAAATAAATAAGACAAGGAAAAGGACTCCACCAAAAGTGCGGTGTGGAAAGAGACACTTTCACGAACCTTTTCGTGGCTCGCTACGTTGATCGAGTGCTGTGCTTGGCCGGACGATATCGTGCGGCTCTTCACTCAGTCCGCTGTCTTCTTCAATGCTACTATCCGGCCCAAGACTCAGACTCCTGGGGCGACTGCGCTCAGAATTAATGATGCTTTGTCTTCTAGACGTCCTGCTGGGTGTCGGAGAAGTGGCAGAAGTACTCGATGCAATGATGCGTGGTATGGGTCGAGTTTCATCGCGGTCCCTTGTGTACCCATTCATATATTGTTCCATCGGCGGCTTCTCAGTCCCATACGTTTCTTCAGGAGTGTGTATCCTGTCCTCTGTTATACTCCTGATTGTCGATACCGGTAAATTCAGGTCGTCTTTTGTTGTTGGCAAAGTACTGCCGGCCTCAATCTTTTCAACTTTGCGTTCTATGCGAGCCACGTCTCCCTTCGCACGATCATACATGTATAGCCCAGCGGCAGTAAGGCCAATACCCAAAGCCTGTGTCAGGTTTGTAGCTTGACCAAACCAAGCAATCGCTACAACAATAACGAAGATTCGTTTGATTAGTGATGCAATGGAGTATGTCACTGGCGAAACCATGCTTAGCAGTGTAAAGGCAAGGACATTTTGAGCCGCGTGTGATGTGCCATTGAAGAAGAGCTCAAAGCCAATCGCCCAGGTGACGCCGTGTTCATAAACCATGCTAGCTTCGCGCAACAGCCAGATTGGTATCATCAGTGCAAAAGCCATGAAGCTCGAATAGAAGAGTAAATTCATCTTGTCTAGCCGCTTGTTGAGAGGTTCGTCATTCTTCTCATGAAACAGGACTTTTTTGCTAAAGATGTTTTGCGACACAAATATCAGAGTCGATCCCAAGGCGCAAACCAGGCCGGTAATATTGCCATTCGTCGAGAAAGAGCTCGAACAAGCAAGCATGACTCCCAGCGTGAGTGGTATCAGGGAGGCGTACGTATTGACGCTGTACTTGACACTAAACAACAGAGCATATGCCAAAACAGTGAAGAACGGGGAGAGTGCTTTCACCGTATGAACCGTGGAGACCGGAATTTTTGATGTCGCCATGCTCGAGAATAAGTGACCAGTGAGAACAAACAGACTCATCGGGGCCGTACTACGCCAGACATGCGAATCTAGACGTCTGACCGCTGTAGTCCCCAGCCAACCGAGTTGAAAAGTGCTACCGACTTGAGCCAATATTGCGGTCCATGCAGCAACAAAAAAGAATTGCACAATTGTCAACGTCGCCGGAGCATCCAAGACATTCAGGAAGGTCTTTGAGGACGTGTTTGTCAATGCCGAAGAAGAATACCAGAGCACACAAAGCGCGACAAACTTGAGCATCAATCGATGCTAAACCCCAAACACGCTGAAAACCCTCGGGACGCTATGGCTGCAAGACCGCAGAACGAAACAGAACTCTACTCCGACACGAGAAGAAGAAGGCCAGTGCGGTTGCAGCTGAGTGAGTTGTCGATGCGAAAGAATGGAAATTCCACAATTCCACCGCAATTGGCGCAACACTTTCTTTTGCTACGTCCATCACCAGCCTCCTTGACTCAGCTCTGGCTCCCTCTCAATCCTCTCATAGAAGACCCTCCAATAGCTGTCCTGGTGATGGTGGATGCCAAGAATGTCAAGTCTAGGAATGCGACGAGACGAGCTGCGAAGAAACAGCAAAAGGCAAATGCTGGTCAGGAAAACAAAAGCGATGAAGTAGTGGTACCGGTGAATAGAAGCACGACTGCTGCTCAGGCAGACGAGCCTCTTGTCAAAAAAGAGGCGACCGAGTCGCACTTGGACGACATACTGCATGGCATTGACGAGAGTGACTTGGAGGCGTTCAAATCTGTCTTTAGCAGGTTTCAACTTCCAGAGAACACAAAGACAAGCAATGTGAGGTTGATCTCCAGCGACGAAAAGGGGCAAGTTATGTATAATGAAGACGACAATATCCCAGACGAAGATGAGATGAATGCAAGGTCGAATGACGAAGACGAAGAGGACGAAGAGGATGAAACACATCACTTGTCTAGGACAAGAAGGAAGAAACAGACGCGAATGAGAGTGGCAGAACTCAAGCAATTAGTGAAAAACGCAGAAGTAGTAGAGAGCTGCGACGTCACTGCAAGCGACCCTATACTGTTGGTTTCATTGAAATCTTGCAGAAACTCAGTGCCAGTGCCGAAGCACTGGGACAAACAAAGAGACTATCTGTCCGGCAAGAGAGGGTTTGAAAAGCCTGCCTTTGAGCTGCCTAGCTTTATTCAAGCCACTGGAGTGGGTGAGATGCGACAAGCCGCGCAGGATGAGCGTGAGACACAAACGCTGAAGCAGCAGTCGCGAGCCAGAGTTCAGCCCAAAATGGGTCGTCTCGATATCGATTACAGAAAATTATATGAAGCGTTCTTCATACACCAAAAAAAGCCGCCAATGACAAAGTACGGCGAAACGTATTACGAGGGGAAGGAGTTCGAGACTGATACGCGGGAAAAGAGACCAGGTGAATTGTCGGAAGAGCTCAATGAAGCGTTAAGTATTCCACCAGGTGCACCACCTCCTTGGCTACTTGCTATGCAAAGATTCGGCCCACCACCCTCGTATCCCTCTCTCAAGATTCCTGGGCTCAATGCGCCTTTACCATCTGGTTGCCAATATGGCTTCCATCCGGGTGGCTGGGGAAATCCGCCGACGGACGCATTCAATCGACCTCTCTATGGTGATGTGTTTGGCATTCTACAACCAACACGGACGAACGCGCCTGGGGTACAACCGGAGAAGAAGTTGTGGGGTGAACTTGAAGTGACCGTAGAGGAAGATGAAGAAGAGATGGAATACGAAGAAGAAGAAGAGGAGGAGGAGGAAGAGGAAGAAGAGAATGCTGCAGCAGATCAAGGAGTCGCTGGAAACGAAGATGGAGATGACGAAGATGTGGATGGAGAAGCACTGACAGATGGTATGCAGACTGGCATGGGCTTAGCGACCGGTATTGAGACACCTGATCATATTGAGCTGCGAAAAGCGCGACAAGACAATGACGAAGATGGAGAGGAGATGGATGAGGAAGAATTGGATTACAATCGTCCAAAAGCATTGTACCAAGTATTGCCGGCACAACAGCAAAAGATATCTGGTTTGTTTGGCTCCTCACATACTTACGCTATGCCAGAGACGGCTGCGAAAGAGACGCCACGTACACTGGACGGTAGGGAGACAAGGAAGCGGGCGAGAGGTGCTGTTGACGTTGCCATTGATCCGGAAAATATGACGAAAGAAGAGCTCGAGGCGCGGTACACGCAGGCGCGATCAGACCAGCAAGGTGGTCTACCTAGCGGCTGGGACCAAGATTTGTCGGCGATGGTGTCTGAACAAGCTGATCTTGCGCTTCAGCAAAAGAAGAAGCGCAGAGAGAAGGAGAAGTTTAAATTCTGAGAATTCTGATTGGTTGACCAGTATTTCCCCCAACAATCAACCAACTCAACTCTCATCAGCTTTGCCTTTTTGCCTACTTTTCTGCTTTCCCTGTTCCATTCACGCGTCGTCTCGATTGTCTGCCAAGTCATGACGCCCGTCGAGTCCATCGCTACCGGCGGCATACCGAAAAAGAAACCAATCTGTAAAACAATCCATGCTCCAGCATTCACCGCTAACTTGTTTTCCTTGAGCATACTCCAATTTACTGCTTGGTGCCGGCCTCAATATGTTTGAAGTCTCTACACTTGGACAGCCCTTCGAAGTGCTCAAGACACACATGGCAGCAAACAGGCAGGACGGTCTCCTCACTGCCTTTCGCAAGACATGGGCTCGCGGTGGTGTGTTTGGCTATTACCAGGGTTTGATTCCTTGGGCATGGATCGAAGCAAGTTCAAAAGGCGCCGTGCTCTTATTCACCGCCTCGGAGATTGAGTATGTTGCGCGCGTGCAAGGTGCGTCTCCCTTTGCGGCCGGAATTCTTGGCGGTATGGGCGGCGGTATCGCTCAAGCTTACGCTACCGTAAAGTGCCATTTTCTCCCCCAAGAGACAATGGTCCTGAGAACTGACGCAATAGATGGGATTCTGCACTAATTTAAAGACTGCTGAAATTACACGACATAAAGCCGCTGCAACGGGCATCAAACCGCCCTCGACATTCAAAGTCTTTGCTGATTTGTGGCGAGCACAAGGGATCAGGGGCATCAATCGCGGCGTAAATGCCGTGGCCATTCGACAATGCACCAATTGGGGATCGCGAATCGGATTGTCGCGATTGGCGGAAGATTGGGTCAGGACACTCACGAAGAAGGAAAAGGGACAAGGCCTCTCTGTGTTTGAAAAAGTAGGATGCAGTGCCGTCGCAGGCAGTTTGTCTTGCTGGAATCAGCCCATTGAAATCATTCGTGTCGAAATGCAGTCCATGAAGGCAGACCCAACCAGACCCACGGGACTCGGTGTCGGTGGCACACTCAAGTACATTTACGCCACTTCAGGCATCAAGGGACTCTACCGCGGCGTCACGCCAAGAGTCTGTCTCGGTGTATGGCAAACGCTATGCATGGTAACGCTCGGCGATTACGCTAAAGCATGGATCGCAAACGCCAACATCAAGTGAAGCATAAACACACACACACACCACCCATTTACTCATATCGCTATTATGATGCTTATTTTGACTGGGACAAAAAACCTTTCAAATGTTGTCGTATAAAGAGGCAGACATAAGAGGGATTTCCCCTTTTTTTTCTTTCATTCTCATCTTTATGAATTATATACTCTTTCTACAGCAGAATTCTCTATAGACATTCCACAAACCATGCATTATACCAGGCTCACGCGCTAAAAGTTTTTACCAAAATGCACGCTTCTTAACCAAAGTCCTCGTTTCATTCAATCACTTCCGAATCTGGGGTGACGGTGCCACTGTCTTGCCTTTGTCGTTTCTTGGAGTCCAGCCTGCGTAGTGGAGGTCGAAGAGTGAGGTCCGCTATATTCGGTGCATTGTCAGTCAACCAACGCATCACGATTTCTCCAAGCTGTGCTTGTTTTACCGGCTTACTGAGGTAATCATTCATCCCAGACTCGAGGCACTTTTCCTTGTCTCCACGAATCGCGGAAGCAGTCATTGCAATTACCGGTAAATTACGAATCGCACGCACAAAATCATTGCGAATCAAGCGCGTCGTTTCATAACCATCAAGAACGGGCATTTGGCAGTCCATCAGGATGAGTTGAGGCACATACGTGCCGTCTGCACCAGCATGCAAAATGTCGAGTGCTTCCTGTCCGTGATTGGCCACAGTCGGTATGAAATTCATTTTCTTCAACATATTCACCGCAATCGTCTGGTTGATCTTATTGTCCTCAACCAGCAGGATCTTGGCCCCATGGCCATTGACTGGGACGTTGAGTGTCAGCGTGCGTCGTAATGAGGATTTCGGGCACAGCGTAAATGGTATGATACATCTCGCCACTGACCCCTTGCCAGCTTCTCCAGTGGAGGATAAGTCTAACGTACCGCTCATTAATGTCGCTAATTGCCGAGCGATGGTCAGGCCTAGACCCGTACCGCCAAATCGTCGACAAGTCGTCGAGTCCGCTTGAGTGAAGGGCGTAAAGAGCTTCTTCAAGATCTCCGGGGGAATTCCAAGACCTGTGTCAATGACTTCGAATCTGATCACGACGCTCCCACTGTTGCCATTCTCATGAATTTGAGCGTTGTCCACATCAATTCTAATCTGTACACTCCCTTTTGTGGTGAATTTTAGAGCATTCGACGTCAAATTGTACAAGATTTGCATGACTCGATTGCGATCGCCCAACAATACAAGATTTTCCGGCACATTGTAGTTGAGCTTAAGCTCCACGCCGTTGTGTATATGGGGTCCATAACGCGATCCTGAAATGACGTCTTCTGCAATGAGTCTGAGATCGAACGGCACAGACTCGATGTCTAATTTGCCAACCTCTATTTTCGAAAAATCAAGAATATCGTTTATGATTACCAGTAGTCCGTCGCCCGATCTGGTTATGCCATTCAAGAAGTTGCGTTGTTCAGTATTCAATGGTGTTTCAGCAAGCAGTTGTGCCATGCCAAGAACACCACCAATAGGTGTTCGAATTTCATGACTCATGCGAGCCAAAAATTCCGACTTGAATCGTGAACTTTGCATGGCGACATCGCGAGCAGTGTCTGCACGATGCAAAGCCTGATCTTTTATCTTCTCTTTAGTGACATTCATAGCTGTACCGACAACACCAATGATGGCGCCAGTGTCGTTGTGTCGCAATGGAGAAAGCTGTGTACGCCAATAGACATCCTTTATGGAGAGTTCGTCTGTTTCGCTAGGTTGAACACCGCTAAGCACATCTCTTACTTTATTAACGAGACCCTCAGGAAATACATGCTGCACATCCTGATACAAGATGTCGTCGCGGTCCAAATACCCATACAAGCCACGAGTTCCCTGGGCCTCCGAAAGAAAGAGACTTGTTATTTTCAACTCCTCGCCTGCTTCCTGTATGACCCAGTAATGTACATTAGCAGCACTAGTAATTGAGAGCAAATGTTCCCTTGTAGACTTGGCCTCTTCGAGAGCTGCTGTGAGGTCGCTGATATCGGTACTCGTTCCCAACCACTTGTCCTTCTTGCCGAGAGCATTCCGTGTACATCGTGCTCGAGACAGGAATGTCCTGTATGTTCCACACGCGTCTCGCAATCTGTGCTGTATTATGTAGTTATCATCGCCATCAGACAATCGCCGCCATGCGGCTTCAGTAGCGCGAAGATCATCAGGATGAACGTACGAGAACCAGCCTGTGTTTCTTGAGCCTTCTATAGTTGCTCCTGTATATTCAAACCAGCGCTGATTGAAGTAAACCGCTTCACCTTCTGTTGTTGCAGTCCAGACGAGCTGATCCATTGTATCTGTAATGACGGCGAAATTGGTCTCTGACTGTAACAGAGCGAGCCTCTCCTTTTCCTGACCTTCTCTCTTCATACTCGTAATGTCATGAGCAAAGACACAGCCTCCAATGTGAGTGCCGTTTTGATCGTACTGAGGTGCACCACTGAACAAGTATGATTTATCCTCGTAACAAGTCTCGAAATCGTCGACGTATTCTCCCAGAATGGCAGTCTTGTAGATTGGATATTCACGAATCTCAAATGGGGTGCCGTCTGCATGCGTGGATGCCCATTGTTTCTCCAGCCTAACACGATGAGCAAAACGGCACGAACCAGCAATGCATGTCAAAGCTTACCAAGACGTCAGACCGCTCTGCGACCAGCGAATCGAACCAAGCAACTCGAATGCAGTTCGATTTTGGTAAACGTGCGATCCGTCCTTAGACACGGCTGCTACAACTGTGGGCAGGTGCTCGAGTATGTTCTCCAGTTGTTTGCCTTGCCACAGATCGTCGTGACCACTTTGTAAAGGAGTCCCATCGTTATTAAAAGACTCGGAAAAGGATGATTTGCTATGTGCTGGAGACTTTCTAAGCTTGCTTGAAGCCTCCCTGGCGGGATACCGAAGCGATAAATGCAGCCACTGGATTGTGTCGTTTATTGGATATTGAGTGACGTGAAACTCTAGTCGACCATCGTTCACCCAAGTCGCAGTGGTCTCACCATGAACAAGGGCGTGAGCGTCGCGAAGATTGAGAACTTCAAAGGCATTTTTGCCACGAATCAAATCTGTCTTGGCATCAAGCAAGTCTTCACCCGCAGCATTGAGAAACACTACACACTGAGAGTCGTCGACGAGCAGAAAAGGTTCTGGCAGTCTTTTGAGTGTTGCAAGGGCAAAGTCAATGACACTCTCAGGCATAGTTCATGTAATGTTGGGGCGGGTGTGTGTAAAACTAGTACTCGTGTGAAGGAATGATGCTACAGACCTTTCAACGGCTGAAACAGAGCAAAACACCTGGTCAGAGACGCTTGGGCGCACCCGAGCAGTGTCCAACTAAGATTTGCGCCTCTCTGGCAGGTGAGAAGTAGAGAAAGCAACGGAGCGACGAATTTCAAAGCTGCGCTCATACAACAACGGACGGTCCGCATCAAGATCTGCTTCTCATCGATCGTGCACGTGCGAGCGGATGGTCCTTGGAACTGGCGGTGATGTAGATCAATCACGTGCTTCAGTCATGCTAGACAATCATCCATTGCGAGCTATGAAGGGATGCTTCAATGCATCACTTGGTGCGATCCTACGTGTGGGATCCAGCTCAAGGCATCGTTCGAGAAAATCGATGAACTGTACCACAAAAGCTCGCTCCTCTGCTCCAACACCCAACATGAGCCTCGCACGCAAGTCCTTGGTTGGCTGTGACATCCTAATCGTGCGCACAACAGTCTCCCCAGTCACGCTATCTAGCTCAGTGCTGACAAAGTCATACTGCTCATCAAAGTGAGAATTCACGAAAGCCGCCTTCTTCAACATTTTCTGAGGCAGTTTTCCGCGACATTCCATAAACAGGCGCAACATGTGATTGTTATTTCGGCCAGGGAAGAGAATCTTACCTGTGAACATTTCGTACAATGTGCAGCCAATTGCCCAAACATCTACGGAAGCATCGTAAGGAAGTCCCAGAATTACTTCAGGGGCACGGTAAAATCTGGACGCCAAGTAAGGCGTCAAAGCATTCTCAGATGTATCAGAAGCTGAGCCAAGGTCACAAACCTTGAGCAAGGTTCGTGACTCAGATACAAGAATATTATCAGGCTTCAGATCTGCATGCATGATGTTGCATTTACGCAATAGAGACAAAGCCAGGAAAATTTGCTGAGTATAGGCGCGAACTGCTTTGATGCTGATGCCAATATCACGTCCAAACTTCTTGAGAACCTCACGGAGGTTGAGACTGAGAGATTCAAAAACCAGACAGAGATGACCGCGATGCTCAAAGGTACGTTTGAGACGCACTATATGCTTGCGATCTTCTGGGTCAGCCGACATCAGTTGCTCAAGTAGAGTTATCTCCTTCCGCCCAGCCTTTCTCATGATATTGTTGTTACGAATCACCTTGATTGCCACGTTCTCGCCGTTATTCTGGTCTGTACATTTCACCACTGCGGAAAATACTCCCTTACCGAGAATAGCTTGCACTGCATAGCGCTCATCAAGTAGTTCTCCAATCATTATGCGATAATAGCCCTCATGATCTGCCCAGCTTTCGAGCATCGTTGCATCTAGTCTTCTTGCCATGCCTGGATTGACCTGGAGAGAGGCATATTGCGTATCTGTGTCCGCTATTTGAGGAGCAATTGCGACCGGATCAGCAAACATGTCATCTGCCTCCTCTTCAGCTTCAACAACTTCTGAAATCAGCTGATTCGAACTTTGTGCCAAGATATCATTGCGCCGATGCTCGTGTTCTTGAATTTGATCAGCGTTGGGATCATAATCTGCCGCCATTTGGTTGTCTTCAGCGAGAGATGAAACACTATCCAAAAAGGTGGGAGGATTTTTCTCATGGCGAGATATCTCTGTCTCGGCGTTCACGTTATCATGTTTGGCTCTTATTTGAGCACGCACTGCGCGACGTCGAGCAATCTCTGAAAGTTCATCTGATCTTGTGAGCGACGCTTCATTTTCATGGGCGCAATGGTTCTGACCTGATCCTTCGGTCAAACTGCTCGGTGTTATATCTCGCGCAGGATCATTGACAAGCTGAAAGTTTTTTTCACGGCGACCACGTTCATGTTCGCTGTACGTCGACGAGGCTACAGGCTCGTTCTGGAGGTCCTCATGCGAGCGCTTCGTTCCTTGTTTCACAGCTGACTGGTTCGAGTTTGAAAGATTCCTATCAGACTTGTCAACCATGATTCTTAGCTTGGGCTCTCTTTTACAAATCGGCTTCGCCAGAGCCGCCTTACGCGGAGACCACAGCGAATGGAAATTGCATAATAGTTATTGTAGAATGCGCATTGGAAAGTCATTTCAAGAGTCGCTGCCCAAGCCGCAAAACTGAATTAGCTTATCAGGAGCGATTCACACGATATCAGGCAGTGTGAATCAATTTATACTATAGCAAAATAGAAGATTGACTAGTTATAGGCGAGCAGTCTTCACATGATCAGTGGCTATTGACCTGATCACATGAAGGTCTGCCTTGGAGATGTTTTTCTGCACATGAGAAATCAGCACTGTGAAGGCATCAGACAAATGTCTCATGGAAGATTCCCGTAGTATAGGAATTCACAGACAGGGAATCCGTCAAGGTACCTTAGATCTTTGGGAACACCCTAGCGTTTTTATACCATTGACATCCTCGCTTCATATCAGCTTCATCCCCGATGGACTTACTTTGTATGCCAACTGGACCATCCCTGAAACAATCTATTTCGAACTGCTCTTTCATAACCGGAAACGCCTTGAATCATCTACCCATGGTAGGCTGGTCCGCCCTTGTTCTTGAAGAATGTGCAGAGCGGCTCAGTGGCAGTCAAAAAATCATTGAAGATGTCAAGATAAAAACCGTGACTATGACTGGAATAGACCAGAACACAAACACATCAACAGTTTGTACATGTGATTAACTTTATCTGCTTCATCAACAAATTAGTCTCGAGAAACACATGGATCCTTTGCCCCTGAAGCTGGTCATTGATGGTTTATATACCTGCGTCTTAACCACCTGATCCAAAAAGTACTGTTTCCATACCTTCGACTTAGCCAGATTTCCGTGTATCTCTGTTGAGTATGCAGATCTTCACCGTGCTGGTAACGGTGTCCTCCCTGCTAGCTCCGATTGAGGCTGGCAAGGGACACCCTGTAGGCTATAACTACTGTACTCCTGGATTGACCAGACCAAAACAGCCGAAACCACCGAGCTATCAGCCTCCACCAAAGCCAGTTGGTAAGTCACGTACACTCTTCTGTTGATAGCAGCACACTAATATGTCTAGGGAAGGACTTTCCGGAAGGAAAGCCTGCAGAAGTCCCCCTTCACTTTTTGACGCAAAGGCCAAAATTAGAAACGTCTGGTTCACCCGTCGTACCAGCTCCAGTGGTCACAAAACCAGAACCAGTCGTTGTCAACGATCCAAAACCTGTGGTAAAACATGAGCCAAGACCGGAACCTGTGAAACAGCCAGAACCAGAGGATCAACCACATCCAAAGCACAAGCCGGAACCAAAGAAGGACCCAAGCAAAGCACCTCATATCAAGCAGCCTGACCCCAAGCATCAACCGGAGCCATCGTCGTCAAAAGCAAGGCCAAAGAATGCACCGAAGGTCCATAAGCCCAAGTCAGCCTCAGGATCCCACGACCACAACGGCCACCATGATCACCATGACCATCACGGGCGCAATGATCACCATGATCACCATGACCACCACGGCCACCATGACCACCAGGGTAAAACGGAAGGGCGATCTGTCCATGAATGCCCCAAAGCCGACCATGGCAACAGCCGCCCTCGCTCTGTTCACAATCATCACCATCACGGACATCACCACGGACACCAAGGGCACGATTCAGCTGGATCAAAACATGCAGCCACACCAGAGAAAGATATACAAGGATCAGGCAAGCACCAATCACCCCCGGTGGCTACGCCCTTGCCAAACGTGCCGGTCAAAGATAGCCCGAAACCCGTGCCGACAGATTGCCAAGGAGATTCCAGCAAATGCCCAGTCGTAAGTGCTCTTCCAAAAAAAGGTGTGTCGTTGACCATTTGCCTAATTGCAAGCAGACCGGAACAGTGCCAGTGCAAGATCCAGCGCTAAAAGACCCTCCCAAGACAGAGACGCCAGTAACGCCAGTAACCCCTGTGACCCCTGTGACACCCGTAGACCCCTCAACAGCACCAACAGGTAAAGTGCTCCAGTTGTGATTCGTCTGTTTTGGTCGCTTATGAATCACTAGTCAAAGTGCCCGGTGGGCTGTCTGGAGAGGGAACATGTACCCAGTATGATACTGCAGGGGGAGCCTGTGGTTGTCCAACCGGGAGCGGTGTTGCCGATTGGCAGTATGGTCTACCTACAAAGATGGGCACATTTTATTCTTTTGCCGGCTCTGAATCAATGTTCCAAGCCCCCAGTTTGTGGTGTGGTAAGGGCTGTGGCACATGCTACAAGCTCACCTCTCTCGGCAATGCTCCAGAAACGCAAGGCTTTGGAGCCCCTGCAGGATCAACAATGCTCGCTGTCATGACAAATGCATGTCCGCTTGGAGATGGAAAAGTAAGTTTTCAAGCCCACGATCAATCTTGTCAATGTCTAACATTGGAAGTGGTGTCCGACATCAGGAAACAAAAACATGTTCGACTCGTCATACCATTTCGATATCTTATCGACGAAAGGCACATTCGACGGCGTCAGATGGGATAATCCGTGAGATGCCTTGTTTTATGTGCGCTGCCCAAACAAGTACTGATCATGAATTGTAGAAGAGTCAAATTTGAGCAGATTTATTGCCCACCGGAAGTGCTCACTCAATTGCAAACATGTGTTTGCAAAGCAACAGCATAAGAGACACTGAGTATGTGCGCTTCACGAGGTGTCCATGGCCTGTGGGCGGCATCGAATATTGAATCACAGATCTTTGTAGCCTTGTATCGTCCTGGAGACTAGTTTTACATGAGTCGTTATTCCTTTCCTAATTACAAGTGTGGCTTCATAGGACTACTTACTCGTCAAGAACTATTCAGACGTCTCAGTGGATCTCGATGACTCATTGTCATTCTGAGTCATTCATTGCTCACATAAGAGATTTACGACCAATGCGATAAAATTTTGGACATCTCCACAACCAATTTGGCTCTTCTTCCTGTCACGTAAGAACACCATTGCAAGGCCTTCGTGTTCGATTGATGATATGACGAGTGTGACACAGGGCCATGACGGCCGAGAATCCCAGTGGCTCTTCACACAGGATGAACTCAAGAAATCTCCTTCGTCACAGATAGGTCACACCCCGGAACGAGAAAAAATGGAGAGAATGAAAGGATGTGACTTTATCCTCAAAGTTGGCATGAAGTTACGCCTTCCACAGACGACAATCAGCACGGCATGCGTCTTTCTGCATCGTTTCTACATGCGATTCTCACTAAAAGACTTTCACTTTTACGAAATGGCTGCAACGACGATCTTTCTAGCCACGAAATGTGAAGAGACCGGTCGGAAGTTGTCGGACATTGTTGTAGCATGTGCCAAGACTGCACAAAAGAATGATGCCGCCATCATTGACGAGCAATCCAAGGACTACTGGCGCTGGCGGGACGTGATTTTGTACAATGAAGAACTGCTCCTGGAAGCATTATGTTTTGACCTTGTCATAGAGCATCCTTACCCACAGCTGAAGGAATACTGGCGGCGCTTCAACGGCGGGAAAGCAGTGGCCAAGACTGCTTGGGCATGTGCCAACGACACATACAGAACAACGATTCATCTCTGCTATGATATAAACACTATCGCGGTAGCGTGTCTCTACTTTGCATCCGTCTTCTCGGGTCAAGTACTGGACGACGTCGATGGTAGGCCTTGGTATGAGACAACCAACGTCAATCTCGATTCTGTCGTGGAAGTGATCAAAATCATGGTGGAACTTTATGAGCACAGCCAACAGGTCGCTAAAGATGGGTACGATCCCAAGGCATTGAGTTTTGCAGGAACTGAGGCTCTTAGACTCCTTCAAGAGCAATTGGCACTCATTAAAGATGTGCCGAAGCACGAAATCACGCAGGATGTGACTGAGAGTGAACGAATCGATTATCCTCGAGACCCGGTGAACGGCAAGCGAGCACCAGACGAGGAACCAACAAATGGTCACGAAGCGAAACGCTCTCGAAGGAACGATTCGGTAGATGCTAGTGACTTGCCAGTCGAGAAGACTTGATTTCATCCTGCATTGTACTGTCATTGGTTATTTCAACAAACAGCCTAGCCCCAAGCTGCAAAGGCCACGTTGCCGTTACAAGCATTCTCACACTTACCTTGCAGATCTTAATGCATGGTGTCAGGTCTCTCTGAGGGTACCGCTAGCTTGCTCGTCCATTGTTGTACCGTACGAGCTGATCCTCGAAGCATGACTCAGATGCGCATCAATCTCGAAAGAGGACTGTAACATATTCCGGAAAGGTCCAAATGGTATAATGGGTAATCACACAAATAACGCTAGGACGGCACTCGTGCAACGTCCCTTCCTTCGATAATTCTTATTGAGAGCATGTCGTACATTATTCGTTCATACAAGAAGCGTCAGGCACCGGTTCTTGGTTGCTCTCTGTCACCGAGCCGTTAGAAGTGTATGGCTATCGTGAAGACATAGCTTTGTATGGTATTCAACTGATTTGGAGCTGTATTTTATTTTATGATCGTACAATAGCCACTGCCCAGCTTTCGGGCTTGAATGTTTCACCACGAGACACTCGATCGTCGATATGCAGGTTTTCGTGTGCTGGTTCGGACAGTACATGAATTACAAGCATCATTGCGCGGAACGCTGACACGATATTCTATATTCAGGTATGTATTGTGAAGTTTTAATCGACTTGAACGTTTGTATTTGCCTTATCGGCTTCACAACTTTATCTCTCGATCTTTCGTGTTAAATGGAACGTGCTGGAAATTGGCCTTGAGCGGAGTCACGGAGACGTGCTTCTGAGCAATCACCCAGTTATCACTTTGCCTTCCTTCCTCCGTATCGAGTCTTTGCGTTAGATCCGCAAATGTTGGTCGGAATTCATATGTATTCCTGCCAGTCTCCTCGGGTTCTGACGTAGTAGTACTTGCTCCTGCGGCCTCGGCTGCACGAACTTGAACCTCCGTCAGCGGTTTCGCCGATGTCGGCTGGAATAAGCACGGGTGCTGTGCTACAGTATTGTCAGAACTTTACATGTCGTAGAAATGAAAGGAGAATGACATGCCTTGATGTATATGGGTTTTCCAGATTTGAGACTTGCCGTCAAGGAGTTCCTGGCAGAGCGGAATATTGATTGTGTACAAATCGACATCTGCGTCCCAATTATTGTACAGATGCTGAGCCAATTTCAAGGTCAATCTGCCAGCAGCCTCGATCCATTCTGGTTTGAACTCTTTGTTCCAATGGGCGTATGACACGGCAATAGCTTTGACACCGGCACTTGCTGCTTCCAAAGCAGCACCAATCGTGCCTGACGCTAACGCGGCGATGGAGGATGTATTTCGACCAAGATTCGGACCGGAAATAAGAAGATCTGGTCTCTCGCTACACAAATGATGGATTCCTATTGCACTACATGTCGCGGGAGTGCCTGACAGCAAATACCAGTCATCCTGAGAGTCCTTTTGGTCCGATATTCTGCCCGTGGACGAATTATAATATGTCTCCACAACCTTGTCACTTATAAAAATTGCTTTTGATATCCAGCTCTTTTGAGAATCTGGCAACACGACACTTAGGCAACTCAGTCAAGTCCGTGCCAACGAGACAGTATCTTACGTGATGTGCCAGTCGGTCACTGCTTGCATGTGCTGAACCAATGGGAGAACATATGGACTTGCCTCACCAGGCGGGCCATCATCATCTGCACGATTCAATACTTTTGAGGAGTGAAAAGAGATCTATATAATACTCACTTGTAACCAGCACCTTCATCTGTAGCAAGGTCTTCGTGACGAGCTCAATGCAGAGCACCGCAGATGACTGATCACATCTCGTACATTTGAATGAGTGGAAATGCACGTGCAGAAGCATCGATGACAGCCACCTCCACGCCAGCCGCTTGATTTGCCTACAGTTCGTCGCCCTTGTTTCTGCAACCATTGAGTCACGCCTGGTGCTGTCGCTACCCATTTGCACTCCTACAAACGTTCTATATCAAGACTGCTGGCCAGTCTCTTGGATTGTGCAGCAAAAGGAGTGTCTCGCGTCCAATGCACTCTCCACCTCCTACACCTGATTCTCGCTTACATGGTCGCGCAAAAAGAAACATCGACCTTATACCACATACGAAGCTTCCAGCCACTAGTTCAGATGTCGTTGACAGAAAGCGCAAGAGGGGTCAAGCTGGCTTGATCACTCCTAGAGACACCCCGCGCAAGACGGAGGATCAGCGAAATGGCAGGCTCATTGACGATCACGCTGCGAAAGTCCTCTTCCCTTCCTCCAAGCGCAGAAAATTCAAAGTCTTTGAAGATCCCAAAAGTCCTGATCCGTTCAATGACGATCAGGCCAATCCTTTCAGAATATCTGAAACATTACCAAAGCATCAGGCACAGGAGAAGTCTGTTCCTTGCGGCTTTAGTCTAAGTTCATATCAATTTCCTGTCTTGAAAGAGTCAGACGTTTCCGACCAAGATGTTCCAGAGACGGGTTCTGATTCCGGCAAGAGGCCGCCAATAAGAAAAAGGTCACCTAGTCCACGACGTCTGGATGGCATGACCTATGTGTTTCGGGGCAAGAAAATATTCAGAAAGTACAAGTCACAAGAAGAAGCGGAGGAAGCAAATTCCATCAAACCGAAGAGGTTGTTTGCCAAAGAGATGGCGGCGCCCAAGCTGTCGAATCCTTTCATTGAAGATGAATCAGATCATGAAGCCGGTGATGAATTGGAATTATCAAATTATCGGGATCATGCTCCCGGTGCTTCGCGAACGCCATCTCGGATCCGGAATGTACACGCAAAGAAGCTCTTTTGATGTACCCAAACGCGGTCTCTTGGTGTCAAATCATGTCTGTCGACTCATTGTAGAGTCTCTTGTAAAACTCGTTGCATAAACACTAGTATAGAAATCAATTCGAATGTCACTGATCATGTCCATTCGCTTAAGTGCTTCAACTTTGTTCTTTCTGTGTTGCATTGGTATGTGGTTGGCCAGAGATTGCATAAAAGAATATGTTTGTTACAATTTGCAACAGACCAGATGTAGCCACTCTCTTGACACAGAATACGATGCCATACGACCAGACATCTCCATGTGGATCAACGTTACTTCAGTTCACTCTCTCTCAAAACAAGTTCAAAGCTTTGGACTTTCCTACAAAGGTTGAGCTTGGGGATTCACAATCGGCGTAAAAGCAAGAAAAGACTGTCGGGGTCTCCTCTCCTGCACACAACAAAAGTAAATCTGCCATGTCATCTCCCTTCTGGACAAATCCCATCAAGTATATGCGCTGGGCAGCGCACGAGAGGCCGAATGTGTTTTATTCACTGCTTCTCGGTGCTCTTGGACCTGTCTTACTCCTTACCGTCCCTCCGATCCGCAAATCACTTGGATATAAGCACTCGGAACCTGTCCCTATGAGTTATCCATGTATGTGGTTCATCCGCATCACTCGATGATAGAGCTGGTGGAATTAGTAAGGAGATGGCTAACAGATATTTAGTGCCCCGTCGAGCGAGAGAGACAGTGTCTGGTTATGAAGATTGAAGGTCGAATAATCACACCGAGTGTCCGGCATGGGGCAGAGATTTATTGGGCGTGATGGAAGGGCTGGTGACGTTCCCTGTAGGCAGTACAAGGAAGCCGAGTTGAAAACACAGAAGCCTCTCCTGCTAGCTAATTCTAGAGGAACATTTCAAAGATATCAAACGATTTCACAGTTTCACAAAATTTATGTGCTATGCCAATTTTATCGTATAATTTCTCTACACGTAATGTACATTTGTGCCAAGCCAGGGACTCGTTGTATTCAGGTCTCTCACCACTGATATGGTGAAGCAGCAGCAGCAGCAGCAGCAGCGCTAAAAACAGCAGAAGCTGTGGCTGAGGAAGACTCCTCTCTTTCTTCCCGCGCAATTGCGTCGCTTCTGATTCGATTCGATTCAACGCTCGCGAATTGTCAGTTGCGAGCAACCCACAAATACGAGTGACAACGCCCATAGACAAGGCCCACGACCAGGGCTGAAATGCCGAATCAACCTCTCGCTCCTCAGGCACAGAGACCTTCAAGTCATCATCAAGCCTCGCATATGATGCACAGCTATGCACACAGCCCATTGGCAAGGTCAACCACAGATTTATCAGAAGGTGTCACGCATGGTATGCTTGCACTACTTGGTCACTGTGGTTCTCGACTAAACTTTCAATTAGAGTATGAACCCGATGTAGACGCAGATGGGTTTAGGCGTGAGTGTCTCCTGACTGTTGCGGAGACGTTCACTAAAATCGACCTTTAGATCCTGGAAATCACCATGCTGAAGATCCCGGGGATTACAGTCCAGGAAGTACACTTCGTCCTCAATCACGCTCCACCAGAACGACGACAAAAAACGCAAAGTTCCGTAGTGCGCGGACGGAACAGATTGATGAATCAAAGCCCAATTCATTCACGTTCGAGCACGAACCTGACGTCGACGCGGACGGGTTTCGTCATCCCTACGAAAATATGCCTCCCAGTGCGCTTCGAGCTTTGCAGGATGTTGTGGTTCCTCTTGATCCACGAGCTGGACGAATCGTGATCACTCCATCGCCTTCTTTGAAACCGAATTACTCCCCTTACAAGCATAACGATGATATTCCAAACAGATCAATTGATGACCTTCAAGACCCAGAAGAATTACATTCGCATGCAAACATGATCTATGGTATTGATGAAGCACGCGCAAGTCAATTCTCTGTGCCGGATTGGCAGGAAGGTGAGGCTGCCATGTTCATTGAAGAGGCATCTCATGGGTAAGTCATATCACATCTGAACAATGATTGTTTCCATCTGACATGGTTTTCTTAGGGACCTTCATGCTCCAACCATCCCTAATCGTCCAGTTGCCAAGAAACTACCGATTGAGCCTACGGGAGAAGTTATGGCACCGGTCGGTAACATTTCAGGAGATACAGAGCCCGTTGGACCAACTCGTAACATGGCTGAAAGCGAAATGGAGGGAATTGATGGTGCTTATACCGCAGATGGAGAAGGTAGTGCTGGTCTTCCTTTTGATGCGAATTCTGGTGGCTCGAAGAAGGAAGGCGATATTGAGATTCAGGAGGAGGGTTCAGTAGTTCCTCCTGACATGATGAGTGCCAGCGACTCCAACAAGGTCAGACGTATGTCAAGCATTGCGACGAAGATCGAACAACCAGCAAAGCCTGCATTAAGCACTCCTGCAGCTGTGGAAGACGTGAAACTCCCACAAGAAACGCCTCTGTCACAAGATGGTAGTGCCATGACGGTAGGGGATGGCGCAAAGGACGAAAGACCAGAGTGGCTACGCGTGGCAGAGATGATGGGTATGCGACACATTAAGAGGACTGTCAGAATTACTGCTAACATACTTAGCCAACAACGACTACGACAGACTCGTTAAAGAACGACTCGTCACGGATGAAAGAGCTTCAAATGAGTCAATTGATTTCGCCTCTGCCGCTCGAGCTACAGTACTAAGAGATAACAAGATTGATCGTGGCAGCAGCTATCCTTCGTTTCCAGAGATGGAAGCAGCTGGAAATACTGCTAAGCAAAGTAGCGAGGAAACTGAAGACGTTTCGAGACAAGGTGTCTCGGCATTGCCTGAGAAGGATTTGGGAGGCGCGAACCCTCCCTCCGGCAGTAAGGCTCGAGAGGACAAATTCGCTCTCGAGGACGAGAGTGTGCAACTCAAGGCGAGTAGTTCCAATGAGCCAACTTTAGCCTCGAAATTTCTAGGGCTATCCTCTGCTGCAGCCATCGGGGCCAGCGTTCCTGCCGCTGCTCTGATGACAAGCGGGAGAGATGAGAAGTCGCACACTGCTGGAGAAACTAAGATAACAGAACATCTTGATAGTACAACCACCGAGCCTCACACAGCCGACCAAAATAGTGCGCCACAAATGCCGAAGGACAGACCAGTCAAGAAGAACCCGGAAGAGGTAGTGAGTGAAAGCAAATCACATCTGGGGCAACCCACTATACCTCGTCGACCTCACAAAGCAGGCGAGTCAGGTGCGGATCAATCTGCCGTGTCGCCCAGTGCGAGCTCGGAAGTGAAAGACGATAAACCTGCCACGAAGAGCGCACCTGCTGTTCCACGGAGGCCAATGTCTTCTGCAAGCAACAAAGGAGCGCCATCCGTACCTGAAAGACCGGGGAGAGCTAATTCGGTCCCTAAAGAAACAGAGATCAAGGCTCCTACTCCAGTGAAGCCTTCCGTTCCAGCGCGGCCAGCTGTGGGCAAGCTTGGGGGATCGAAGTTTGCTTTCGTCTCTGCCTTGGAGGCCAAGCTGA
Source organism: Taphrina populina JCM 22190 (assembly GCA_000836195.1). Classification (NCBI taxonomy): domain Eukaryota; kingdom Fungi; phylum Ascomycota; class Taphrinomycetes; order Taphrinales; family Taphrinaceae; genus Taphrina; species Taphrina populina. Next base: position 52,223 of record DF820128.1, read on the forward strand.
AAGTTGGGCCTCCAGCAGCAAAGCCAAAGGAAGCGATTGAAGAAGTCGAAACAAAGTCACTTTCCGAGGAACCTGCCAAACCGCTTACTGATGCTCGTAAAGGCAGGGCTCGTGGCCCACAGAAGCGGAAGCCAGCCACAATAGCACCTGTTGAGGAAGAACCAAGTGTGGCTGATACAGTGGATCGCTCGTTACTAGCATCTCCAGTCTGCGAAAAAGGGGAAACCTTCACCTCTAGATTTGGAGTAGAGATGAGGAGCATGTCAGTTCAGACAGGGGTTATCAGGATAGAATCTCCTGCTGGGAGTGTTACCGTGATGGAAGGTGCAGGGACAGAGTATGAAGGACAAACAGTTGTCGTCAATTCGGAAACTCATGAATCGCATGCAATCACCAAGGCTGAAAGTGAGCTTTCCACACAGGGCGTACATCCCCATCCCCAAGCCGGCCAAGAGTCACCTGAGGCATCGAATCCGACGGCGGCAGCAGAGTAGTTGGAAAAGTTACATTATTCATAGGTCAATGTTGTCACAATTGGTTGCTCAGTCACAAGCGTCGATGATCTATGTGAATGATCCTGGTCCAATGTATCGGCCTTGCACTGATGATTTGCTGACAGATCTCTGAGGTCATTGACAGCAGTAAGTAAGGTTGATTTTTGTCTTGGACGTGATGATCTGCCACAAGGGACCGTCAGAAGGACGAGGAGGTGGAAGTTGTCATCATGTTATCAGTTCATATATTGTGAATTTAATCCCTGTCATACAAGGCGTCCTGGCCGAGCGGTTAAGGCGAGAGATTAGAAATCTCTTCTCCATTGGAGGCGTAGGTTCGAATCCTGCGGACGTCGAATTTTTCATTTTTGCGTCTCTCATCTCAACACACTTGTTCGTCCTTTTGCGGGGATCTGTGGTGCGCCACCAGGAACGCTCCAGAAGTTTATTGCTACACAATTCCAGTCCGGTTGATTGAGTCGCAGGTTGTCGCGAGGCTACCGCAATGGCAGATTTCAGTGTGTTTGTCGATAGTGACGACACCAGTTCCGAGAGGAGGATCAGCCCTGAGTGGACAGTGGCCGTACTGAAGCAAAAGTTGTGGCCGATCACAGGAATTCCTCCAGACTCGCAGGTGCTGTCCATACCGTATCATTCAGAGGACGATCTCATTGCATCCTTCGATATTGAGCCATTGTCTGTGCTCAAAGTGCAGGATAAGAGGCCCAAAGGTCAACGTCCCAACTATACCGATGATTCCAACGTGCAAAAATTTGAACTCAGTCAAGAGGAATATGAAAACAGGGCAGATTCGGTGCTCGCGTATAAAAGGCGCCATCGTCTTGGTAGATTTGACCCTGAGGCTGGATCGAAGGAAGAGACTGTGCTGAGGGAAGCCAGACAGCTCGGCATCATCGAGGGCTCTCGATGTCGAATTGAGGGTGAATCGGATCGTCGAGGATGCATTCGATATATCGGGCAAGTTTCTCAGATTCCCAGTGGCGGTATTTGGGTCGGCATTGAGTATGACGAGCCGGTGGGGAAGAATGATGGTTCGATCCAAGGTGTCAGGTACTTTCAAACACGCAAAAATTACGGTGGCTTCTTGAGGATGTCAAGACTGCAAGTGGGAAACTATCCAGTGAAAAATATCGATGATGACTCAGGAGAGAGCGAGGTTGAGATTTGATGTATCCAGTGGTGGTTACGTGGGTTGGCACACTGTGTTTTCCATCGATCTAGCTCGATTCTTGGAATTGTCCAGCTTTTCAGCACGTTGATACGAAAGATCGTTTTCTTGCATTGTAAGTTTTGAGGTAGCTTACGACAACAAGTTTTGAGTGGCTTACTTACGCTTTTCGCCGGGTCACGCATGTCCCAACGGTCTTGACATCACATAAGATCAAGCTTGACTCAATTCGAACGACGACCCAGATCGAATAAGAAATCGACATGGACGCAATAGCACAGTATGTAGGACATGCGTGTGGTAGTACTGTAGTAATGTAACCCTAGATGGTTTGGTTGATCACAATCACGAAGCTGAAAATTCACAATCAGTGTTATTTCCTATAGTCTCTTCTAATAACCTTGGCTCGAAAGAAATCTTCTTTGCAGTACGACAGAAGCTACAACCTCGTTGTGCTGAATTTCGCACTGAAGAAACTGAAAACGGAGACTACTAGTAATGACTAGTGAATGGGATTCTTTCGGGGCACGAGCACTCGAAGCATTTACAGCAGATTTGAGAACAAGGAGAACGATGCTATTGTAGGGTATACTCGAGAGCAGGTGAAGCCCGTCATTCATTTTTTACAACGCACAATCTGGCAAGTACTTCCAGCTGTCAGTCCTCCGAGAACACAACTCTTCAGATGTCAGTCTCATATTATCACATTGCAATTCACTATCTGATATCATCACATAGTCAAGACAAGTAACACTGTGCACGATTGGGAAAACGTTCCGAGGCTTTCACCATGGCAAATGTCTCGAGGCTACAAGCGATGTGCGATGTGGAATACGCGCTTGTGGCTGACCTTGGTGCACATTCAAGTCTCAAGTTGCTTGTCTGAAACAAGCTTTTGAAGTATAAAAAGAAGGGAAGCGCATATCCAGTTTAGAGAGAGGAATAGTTCCAAGCAGCGGAAAAATCTAATCGCTACGTGACGCAAAGGAAGACGCCATTCCACCTGGCCAAGCAGACAATACACCCATCAGCACAAGAACCTCTGGCCAACAAAACATATCAAGTAGCGAGCTTACACAGTTCATAAAGAGAATCACACAATTACACCTGATAGCGCAACAGAAGAACGCCAACTTAAAGGGAATTTTCCCCTTGGAAAAGCCATTCCTCCAGCCTGACGAGATCGCAGGTAGCTCGACGTTCTTCTCGTATTAATGACCAGGCGTCTGGGCGGAGATTGATTGCGCTGCCAGGATTGATTGTGTGATTCTTTCTACGACCTGTGCAAGCTCGCTACTCGGTATGTCTTGCTGGCTAGGGGAGGTTGTGCTGCTGGTGAGTGTGTTGTTTGCGTGGTCTGGCAAAACAGCGTCATTATTCGCGTCATAAGAAGCGTAGCGGTGAGACCTTTACGCTGATGGGGTTCTACTAGATCTGGTCAATTGCAGGCGTAGCCACGGGCGAGACCTCCGATGTGAGACGCAGGTGGGTTACAAAGTAGATCACTGGCATATTCCTGGATATTTTTCCTTCTTCTCACTGGATATGCGCTTCTCTGTTGTGGATACAGTGGTCAGATCTAGGCACATGCCTACGTGTTTGTTGTAGCTGTGACTGGCATACATGATTAGGATGTTCCTATGGTGAGTGAATACCAACTCGCGGTCACATCAGATAATGAGCCAAGGTGCTCTTCTCTTTTTGTAACAACGCGCGCTTACGGAAGAGTATCATGGATCATCGGAAGATGCACCATCATCATTCCGAACAGGGCTACCGCCCAGACTGTTTTCACATCTCGAGACAGAACGTATCTAGAGAATGAGCCAGATAAAGTGGTATACTCCTGTACCACGTCACCGTCCTCAGGCTTCCAATGAAGGTTAAGACGCCCTTTCGCAATTTCATCTTTTCTATGGAATTCAGAGATATCTTTGGCTTTGTCTGACAACAATTCCTTCCTTGGCGTAGACACAACACCATTCAGTTCATTTTACTGGACACGTTCCATCTAGATATGTGAAAACAGTCTGGGCAGTAGCCCTGTCAAAAATGATGCTGTATTTTCGATCATCCATGATACTTCCACTTCGCGCACCACTTGTAGCCTTACCGAATGAGCAACGAGTAGTTTACCTGCTGTCAATCAAGTATCAAGTTGTGTATTTAGTGTCAAGCTTGCAATCGGTGTCGATGAATCGTTCCCAAGATCACTAAATATGCTGAGCATTGTATGCGCATGTACTTGCTGCCATGGATCCACCTTCATCTGCTTCAACCTTGGAACTTCCAATGTTCAGCAATTGAGAAGTTGTGAGGCCAGAGATTCAGGTGCACTTTTTCTGCTCACATCGAACTCTCTTTTCATGATTGCACAAAAGCACAACACAGCAGAGAGTTGTGATTCGATTGAATCATGACCTGTCTCGAAGTATGGAGGATGGGCTTATGCGGTGTCTCGAATAATGGCGGTACTGGTACAGACTGCTCATGATCTACAAGACTGATGACCCCACTCAGCCACTGAAAAGGACCAGGATGAAGTGGCGCGGCAGGTAGCATATCTGATCCACCACACTGAAAGCATAATCCTTGTACACGTAGAAACATAGAGAGACAGCCCAGCAGGCATCCCCATGCAGCAGGGCTTGTCTAGCGAGGCTTCTCCCAGAGAAATTCCGGGCTATTACTATGATAAGGTGAAGAGAAAACACTTCAAAATTCAACACCCTGCTTCTGGCGGCGAATATACTGCTTCATCATTAGTCAAGCGACGTAAACTCGAAGAAGAAGCAGAAGAGGAAACGAAACGCGCGGCTTTCGTCGCCAAAATTATAGCAGCTCAAAAAAAGCTCAACTTACCATGTGTTGCGGCGCTCGCACTTAACAGATCCCTGGCTTCCGTCGACACCCGACAGTCCAGGGGGAGTGTTCTGTGCAGTGGTTTCGACAGAATGGCATGGCGATCTACTCGTCTTTCCATAAAGGCGGAAAGCATCAGGGTTGCATATAATAATAAAAGTTCCGAGCTGTATATGGCTCTAGATAAGTATATCAACGTCTATGCCATTCCTAATGACGACTCTGTGTATAATCAGGACACGGCAAAGCCATATATGGCCGCAAGAATGCCAGTCGCACCGCTCACATCAACAGCGACCTCCCTGACATTCAATGGCGATCTACTGCTTGCTACGTCCGTTGGTGGAGCGAACCGTCCGGCAGAAATCATCATCAAAAGTGCCGCCAGACCCAGTGGCCGGATCAGCACATTCAATGGATCGCTGTGGTGTTCTGCGATGCATGCAGATTCAAGGTACTTTGCTGCTGCCGGTTCTGCTGTGTTGTTGTATGACGCCGGTGCCACGACTGACGCACGACAACAGATCAAAATCGCAGGCAAGACAGACGCCATGTCGATAGATTTCTTGACACCCAATATACTTGCTTCTGGTTGCAGGAACGGTTCTGTTCATCTTCTTGATGTCCGTGCTGGCAATAGCATGACTGCACCACGGTTTCGACATGGAGATGATCCGGCACAAGCTACAGCGATCACTGGTCTCAAAGCTATCCATTCGCAAGGGATTCTCGTCAGTGGCCTTCAAGAATCACTCCACCTCTACGATTTGCGATACATGAGACATGGCAAACCCTTGATCAGATTTCCATATCACAAGAATGATATGAAGATGAGTCACAATACCATAGCTTTTAAAGATGATCTTTTGGTAGCCGCTCAGCCCAAGCATGACTTTAAGCTATGGAACATGAATGGTGACTTTCTGGGCGTGAAGAAGACTCAGTATGCAGTAGACGCTGTTCTCTTCCCAAATGCCATAGAAGGAGAGCACGACACTCTTTGGACAGTGTCAGATGGGCTTTTGGACCACTGGAAATTTGGCGAGTGAATCTGACACCAGGAACCCATTCATGTCGAAATTGTTGCTCTGAACAACTTTCGACCGACGTTCACTACACGCTTGCCATTATCGAACAGATTGTCCAAACGCGGAAGGTCCGATACGAGGTTATGCAAGTTAACCTGGCTATTGATTGGTTCCAAAGGTCTATGTGCTATTAAGGACTTGGTACAACGACCTAAAGATGGACCAAATAGAAATTCGTCGGCTTCCCAACACCTTATCTGAGGCAGTAGGAGTATAGTCATTTCCGGACTTCGTGGCAACCATCGAGCTGTAGCCAAGCAACCCGGACGGGGTGGAGGGTCACATACGCCATGATTTCGGCATGTACACGACTCTCTGACATTGTCATTCATCACGCGTCACTGATGGAGATTAGGTTTGAGACAGCGCCATTGATTAATATATCATCAAGAGTCTTTCGCAAATCTTGAGACAAGAGCACGCTAAAACCTTCCGAAAAGTTGCACTTCAGTCTCTGTCACAACAGAAGAGCAGAATTACGGAGACGCAAGGGCTACTAATTTCACATGTATATGCTATAATTCTTAAAGTCTGGACGCGTCTATCTCTCAATCATCTACATGAATCCATAATACCATCAAGCTTTCGCGACCGCGTTTTCGGACCACCGCCACAGCTTTTCTTGCTCATCTACATCCTCAGCGGCAGTGGAAGTCTTGTCTTGTACTGCGATAGGCACGAAATAGTCCCCCTTGTGCTTTCTGGCAGCAATATCCTGAGACGTGCAGCAGTAGAGCTGAGTCAAGGCACCGTCCGCCACGGAAAGACCGAAATACTGGAACAGCGACAGGAACAAGAATCCCACAGTCTTTCCCAAGAATCCAAACGATACAAGGTCGGGATCACTGCCCGTTTGAATGTTGGTTGAGATTGCTCCAGGATGCACGGCGTTGACATAAACATTAGGTCCGACTCTACGCTGTAATGCTCGTGCAAAAAGAAGATTTGCCAACTTGGAGATTCCGTAATTGTGCATAGACTGCTGAAACAAATCACCAAACGCTTTGCTCTGCTTCAACGATGCTCGCGTGAGCTTGTCATAGTCGATGCCTGGGACTGATTGATGTCCCAAGGACGAGAGGACCACAATACGCACGTCAGAACCAGTGAATGTTTCCATCAACGGCTGCACGAATGCAAAGTGTCCTAGATGGTTCAAGGCAAACATGGGTTCATAACCGTCTTCTGATGTCGTGTACCCGCCGCATATTCCGGCATTGAGTAGGAGGATATCGATATGTGGACAATGTGTCTTGACTTCCCTCGCGGCCTCTTGTGCCGTTTTCACGCTTGAAAGATTGAGTGAAATCCAATGCACCGTCTTTCCCGTTCGCTGCTTGATTGTCTCCACTGCTTGCGTACCACGCGTCTCAGAACTACCTAGAATATAGACCGTGGCTCCTCGAGCAGCAATCTGCGTTGCAGACTCAAGACCAAGACCGCTTGTCCCACCAGTTATCACGGCAATCTTATTGCTCAAGTCGGGAATATCGGCAGCGCTGTAGCCGCGCTTGGCGAAGTACTTGAATCCCACAGTCGGGTAGCCATACGATTGGTAACTCATGGCAAAGATGGGATTTCCATGTAATCGTTGGCTGCAATGAAGACAATTTCTGCGGGGGACGTTGTGCAGATGCAGTTTTCGGCTAATTTATCCCCAGACGATAGACTTGTTACTAATTTATCTGATCATCAGATCTATTGATTAGATCAAAGGCTCACAAAGATGTCTTGGCCCGAACAAGTATGGCTTGATTGACGACGACTGACGTGCTGTATGGTTGAAATTCGTAGAGCACGATTGGAGGACGTTCAGCGGATAGTCGAGATATTGCAGTGTGCATTCAACACACTGATTTCTAGATGGTTCGATTCGTCTCATCCGGCATACAAGCTTACCGCCATGATGACTTGGTCACGCACGCTCATAGAAGAGATTCAATGCGTTTACGTGGCCTCTGACGACACTGGCCGTATCCTCGGAGTACTTGATTTCGAGGTGACATCTCGCGCAAAAGAAGCGACTTTTTTGGCGTCTCTAGAGGCCCGGCTGTTTGAGCTACAATATCGCGCGACAAAAGCCCTTGCATTCTTTCGAATGCGCGCAAAAATCGCCGACCTTGCACGAAAACAAAGCATCAAGAGTGACAGTGTAGAAGCGCAAAAGGCAAACAACGTGGCAGGAGGAGATATTCTTTATTTGCACCTTTTAGCTGTTGATCCAGCAGCGCAAAAAAGCGGTATCGGGTCGTTTCTGCTGCGGTTTGCACAAGAAGTGGCTAGACGGGAAAAAGTGCCCGTCTACCTCGAGTCAAGTCAAAAAGGACACCCTTGGTATCTCAAGCATGGGTTTGTGAATGCCGGTGCTCCGGTCGAGTTCATGGCAGGTACCTCGCTGCACACCATGCCCGCATTACAATGGACGGAGGATTGAGTAAAAAAGTGGTGGAAATCTGCATACTATTTCTTCATACCTTCATATTGGGTCGCGCCAGAGGCATAATTCTCCGGCTCACACGCGAATTTCGAGGGCACAAATTGCTCCCATCCCGGTGTAATATCATACTCTTTCGCATGCTCCCCTAGTGCCGGCACTTTGACGATGGCCAGTTGTCGTTTATGTGCCATTGTCACGAGTGTGCTGCCACATGCAACACAAAAGACTTTTGTGTTGGAAACACCTGAATCGCCCTTTTGATCGTACTTGCCCGGCTCTTTGCCCGTCCACTTGAGTGAATCATACGGAAATGAAATATTATATGTTCCGAATCCGCCGGAAAGTTTTTGACAATGCGTGCAGTGACATATCATCACAGGTGGTTTATAATCCTTTGCATGCGTGATGGTGAATGTTGTTGCCTCGCATTGACATGATGCATTGACTGACTTTTGTTCGGCCATGATTTTGAAAGCGTCAGGTAATCGTGGTCTTTGCTCAGGTATTCATTCCGAGTTTGTTGGCGACTGATGTGGTATAACAAAAGCCACCTTGTAATGCCCTCCACAATTGGCTGCAGATCCTCCGTTGAGCGGTAATATAACGTCACTGTCACTCTGGAGCTCAGATAGAACGAGAAGAACACACTCAAGGCTACGTATACATTAGATATATTAGTTTGACGTACTGCCTGCTGCAATACTCTATAGATTTAACTTGAATTTTCCGTTTCATTGACTTGATTCCGTGCACCTCTTGCACGCTCTCATAAAAGATCTTCGCATCGTCAAGTGAATAGTGCATCACAGACAGCATGCAGATTCGCTCAATGTGGCATGAAAGCGTGCCATCAAGCCATCCATCAAATTGCGGTTTTTGTCTCAAGTGGGGTCAATTTGTTGTGTTCTATAGATGCTCATAACCTGTCGGAAACGTGTTCAAACTAACTGACTACTGCATGTAGATGAAACTTGCTTTGCCAAGCATGAGCTGTATTCCTCTTCTTCTCAAGGTTGCACATGCCGGGGCCATGCGCCACCAGCTCCAACAGTTGCAAGCAGGCGGGGTATCGATGCAAGTACACTGCTGCAGAGGAAATCCTACTCAGACAATGTCTTCAAGGCACGATTGCTCTTGTAAACCATGAAGTATTTTTGAAGAAAACAATAGTTGATAACGCAAAATCGTGTCTGTCACCCGAAAAATCATACCCCTTCTATCAGAAGTAGCAAGATGAGGGCATCGGGGCCAGCGAGACGCAGAGGATTTCTTCTCGACACGATTATGCCAAGACCATGGCCCTTGATTGTGGTGAGCTCAAGACCAGTGTCGAATATTGGACAAGTCTATCAGCAGTCCTGCGATGATCTTGTTTAGAAGAGACTGTCGAGGAAAGCCTCTCCTGCTTTTGCGCGTTTAGCGTCCCTTTCAGGATCGTCAGTCTTCGTTTCGCCATCTGTATGATCGAGCTGATGTCTTCTTGATGGGTGAACATGTCCCACACCAAGTTCGCCAACTTCGAGTGCCTCAACAGGCACCATGATTGGCTTTGGTGCTTCCTCTTCCACCAGACCATGATTCTGTCGACTCTTGACAGTACTGGAGCGGGTATCGTCCAGATCCTCCATACGCTCTACACGATCCTTGCCGCGCCCCAGATTGATGTACCCTGCACCACGTTGACGCACTTCAAACGTCGGATCGTAGTGAACTTCCCGACTAGCTTCCTCCTCTGCCCAGATTTCGTCCTTTTTCCTTGCATCAGGATTGAATCGCTGCAAGTGTGGTCCATGAATCAAGATCTTCGGCTTGGCATGCTCAATTGCTGGCTTCTCGTGAATCCAGGCTTCACTCTTTCTGATCCTTCGAAGCCGGCCAAACTCATCTTGCACCTCTACCAAAGGATCCGTTTCGTCATCACTCGGTCGGTCGTCTTCATCGCAAGGAGAAGAAGAAGAAGACGATTCTTGACGGTGACCCTCGGCCCACTTGCGATCGAAATCAACAAGCATGTTCTCCGCTGCGTCGCCCGTGAGAGCCATATCTGTGCCTTTGTTGAACATGCGTTTATACTCTTTTTGCTTCCGCTCCATTGCTTTACGGCTGCGTGCAAGATCATACTCGGATAATCCTCCTAATCCACTCACATCATCATCCTTTTTAGCGCGCAACTGAACAACACTATCCTCTAGCCATTTGGGCTTCTTCTTTTTCTGCTGCTTCGTACTATCGTCGCTCTTTTTGGAAACGCCATATGCGCGCCCAGAAGAGCGCTTCAACGAGAGATCAGCTTGGGCTGCACTCAAGGCGCCCGCCAGAAAGTCACTCATCGGTAGCAGCCAAAGCTTAAACCATCTCTTTAGGTATGATGACTAGTGCTATACTATTTGCCAGAATGGCAGCACGTACAATGGAAGGATTACGACGTGAAAGGACTCAAAGTTGAAGCTGGGAATAACCTTGGGAGCCGTGAAATTAGATCAACAAGTATGGAGCCGGAAAGTGAGTAAGCCCTGGAAGTTCATGGTTCTACTACCATTCTACGTACCGAGTCTCGCGTCCGCAAAGTTTCAGTGAAAAATCAGTCAAGGAGGTCATGATAAAAAGCAGCGTAGTACTTGTGATACAATGATTGCTTAAGCTATATAGTTTCCACTTTTCTGTACAAGACCGAGCGACTGAGTAAGTAAGCCAAAAAAAATTGAAATGTATGTGAATAGACCTTTATGAATCCTTCACAAGACTTGCACTCACACGGCACTGTGCCGTTTGTCTACGATGAAGAGATCCACGATAGGTCAAGACATTGAGCATTGGCACATCTGGCTTGTCGCACTCTGAGAGTTTGCCAGCATCAGTCAAAGCATGTCTAGTAGTGAGACTGTCTCTGGGAGATGTACCAAAACAGACAAAGGTCGCCGAGTAACACAAATCGCACGCTCGATAGGCGGCGCTCTTCGAGCTTGTCATGTAGCGCTTGCTTGAACAGGCTGCACACACAAGCTGTCCACACAAGCGACAATGATGTCGCCCTCGAAAAATTGTGAACTGCGCATGACACTGCTGACAATTGAAAGCAGAAGAATCCTCGGCCCAGATAGGAGCTGGTCGGTTTCGCAGGATTGGATATTCTGCAACATCATCCATATGCCAGAACGTGCCTGATAAAATGGATAATCTCGTTATTCCTCCATTGACAGGCTTACCACGTGTGATGTTCACGGTGGAGCTTTCGAAAGTGTCTGGGAGAATTGTGGACAAGGAGACGCTGAAGTCCGCTTTGGCGGCGCGTATTGCTTGTAGCCAACCAGACCTCTCGCACTCCGTTTGCGAGTAAGCTAAGAAGGACTTTTCTTGAGAAACGAGTTTCCAGTGATAGCGCTGCTTGTACAAGAGAATTCCCGTTCCATTAGGTTGCGCCTCGACGACGAAGCTATTCAATTTATGACGTCTCAGAAATGCGTAAGCATTCCTTGTTGTGTCAGAAGATCTGGTCACTCTAAAGGGCGTAGCAATGATGAGACAATCATTGAAGAGAAACAGTTCCCTGATCTCGTGCGACTTTCTACATATTTGTGTAATTGGTCCTTTTCGCAGAAAGACGCGGCTTGGAACACTTACGAGCGGCGCATCTAGGTATAATATCTGATTCTGAATCTCAAGGAGCTTCTGCCAATGTTCATGCACGCGAATTGATTCATTGATGCTTGTCGCGGTTTCAGACACAAGCTTCAAGGCTCGCTGCAAAGCGTTAAAATCTGCATGATTCTTTGGCGTTAGTTTGAGAAGTTCTGAGAGAATCATCCTGTATCGCGGAATTCTCTGCACTGGTAAAAGCAGGTAACTGTGAAGTGACATCCCAGCCAAAGCATGTTTATTCCGTGGGGAGTTCAAGAATTTAACAAGCGCTTTGTTGCCACGCACCTCATTCTCGAGTTCACTTGACGCAGCACTAAAATTGCGACAATATGTCTTGTACATCTTGAAATAATGCCCGAAATGGCAAAAGAGATCACCAATGGAGGACAACATGACGTCGTCCATTCGTGATGAGGATGAATTAAGAGATGCAAGCGTATCTTGTAAGTAGCCGAGAAACGCTGTACTGATGTACAATATATCAATAAAGTTGGAAAAGACGGCTGACATTTTGGCGGGGCTTAGGATTGGTGAGGGGGATCTCGTTGCCTCCATCATTGGCTCGATGAAGAGAGTTTGAATCATTGTCAAGGAATCGAGGTAGGTTTTTTCAGTCTCCAGAAGCTCTAAAGCGATCCGTAGACGATCTGGCACTAGTTTTGCTGGTGCAAGTTTGAGACTAGCTTGTACACAGGGAGCAGGACCGACGCCATCCAGTTGCTCAGCCATGTAATTGGCAACGACCTGTTTGTTGAGACTCGACAGCAGATGATCAGTGAACGTGCACAAATCATCCTCAAGTAAACCTGCCTGAGAGTCTGGACGACGATAGCTTTGCAATGTAGGTCTGCGTTTTGAACTGGATAGAATGGATCTGCGTCGAGTATTGGTTGATGGTCCGTTGATTGAGTCATCCGTTGTGTTATTTGTGAAGAGCTTGTCCGAGACTGTCCTACGAGTGCACAAGTGTGATTGAATGCGCTGACTTTTGGTGATTCGAAGCGATTTACTGCTCTCTGGACTAGAAGGAGGGGTGAGAAGCTGCCAGGGTGTTGAGAAGGTGCTTTGGTTCTGGAGATCTTTTTGATGAGAGTCCATAAAGTCACTCGATACCTCTACTCTAGCTCAGATGTGAGACTGTCAAGGAGAATGGGATTGCTAGTGCGATGATGGATGAGTGGAGGAAAAAGAGAAAGAAAGAAACAAGGACTGAAGATGCTTGAAGAACTGCAGAGTACACAAGGATGTGCAAAGGTCAGTTGCCAGTTGAAAATCACTGCAGCGAAGCGACTCCTGAGTCCTGATGAGTGGCTTGTAAAAAGCACTTTGAAGCACATTTCCAATGCCAAAGTACTGAAATCATGACATGGTTGCTGCTCTTGACAAGATCAAATCTTGAAGCACATCACCTTATCATATCCTCTATCTACATATACATAGACTGTGTATCGACGCGCAGTAAGAGTTGCAATCAGATGAGAAGGAGGCGAGGCACGTGCATAGCTGCTTGGCGCAAAGTTTCCGCAGGACAGAAAAGTCCACCGCAACTGCTCGCAAGACCTCGGATATCTTTTTCTTCCACCACGACCCATAGGCTGCAAGGATACAATCAAGTCAAAGAGTTACGAGAACGCCGATTGTGATCTTCACTATGCAGCGTGCCACTTTCAAAGTGTTTGCTAGGGCCTCCAGAAATAATCTACACCAAAAGTCCTTCCTCCGATGTATCGCCACAACGAAGCCAGTCGATGCTGCGGCAATCAGGTGAGTATCGTACTATACTATTCGGTTCCTCTTAGGAATAGATGCTCATCTTTACGGACAATACTGACGAGAACAGTCCTCGTCCCGTTGCTGCTCCTGCATTCAATAAAGATCCGACAAGCTCAAAAACAAGCCCAATTCATCCTCTACAAAAGCAGAAAGCCAAGGATATGGACGATTCATTCATTGGCATGAGTGGAGGTCAAATCTTCCACGAAATGCTCATGCGCCAAGGTGTCAAGCACGTCTTTGGGTATCCCGGTGGTGCTATTTTACCAGTCTTTGATGCAATTTACAACTCACCTCATTTCGAATTTATTTTACCGCGTCACGAACAAGGTGCTGGGCATATGGCGGAAGGGTACGCAAGAGCGTCCGGTCTGCCTGGTGTTGTGATTGTCACTTCGGGTCCTGGTGCAACCAACGTCGTTACAGCTATGCAAGACGCACTCATGGACGGCACCCCGCTCGTGGTGTTTTCTGGACAAGTGCCAACCTCCGCCATTGGAACGGATGCGTTTCAGGAAGCCGACGTGATTGGCATCACGCGACCCTGCTCAAAGTGGAACGTTCTTGTCAAGGACGTTGCCGAATTGCCGCGAAGAATTAACGAGGCATTCGAAATTGCCACTACAGGTCGTCCAGGACCGGTCCTAGTAGATTTGCCAAAAGACGTTACTGCCGGCATCCTGCGACGCGCCATCCCTACCTCAACCGCCATACCTCGACCTCCGACAAATCAAACGCAGACCGGGGCCATTGGAGCCCTAAACCAGAAAACTCTCGATGCCACCATCAAGCGAGTGGCGGATCTTGTGAATATGGCGAAAAAGCCGATCTTGTATGTCGGACAAGGTATTCTTGCCAAGCTTGAGGGTCCTGCCATCCTCAAAGAGCTTGCCGACAAATGTCAGATTCCGGTGACCACGACACTGCAAGGTCTCGGTGCCTTTGACGAGCTCGACGAAAAGGCGCTCTACATGCTCGGTATGCATGGCAGTGCTTTCGCCAATTTGGCCATGCAAGAGGCTGATCTCATTCTCGCCCTTGGCGCACGGTTCGATGATCGAGTCACTGGCAACATTCCCAAATTTGCTCCGGCTGCAAGACTTGCGGCAAAAGAAAAGCGAGGAGGTATCGTGCACTTTGAAATCATGCCAAAGAACATCAACAAGGTTGTCCAGGCTACAGAAGCCGTAGAGGGAGATGTTGCCGACAATATCTCTGCCCTACTCCCTCATCTCAACACAGTCTCGCGATCAGACCGATCTGAATGGTTCGATCAAATCAATGATTGGAAGAAGCGATTACCATTCGCATACGACATTGCAGAGCCTCATGAGCAGCCAAAACCACAGACTGTGGTGGAAGAGCTTTCAAATCAGACACAAGACATGAAGGACAAAGTCATCATCTGCACGGGAGTGGGTCAGCATCAAATGACTACAGCTCAGTATTTCCGATGGCGTACTCCACGAACCATGATCACTTCCGGTGGTCTTGGCACGATGGGGTACGGCGTTCCCGCTGTGATTGGCGCAAAAGTCGCTAAACCCGACCACATCTGCATCGATATCGACGGCGACGCATCCTTCTCCATGACAGCCATGGAGATGCAAACTGCCTCGCAGTATGGCATCGGCGCAAAATGGCTCATTCTCAATAATGAAGAGCAAGGTATGGTGACACAATGGCAGACGCTCTTCTACGACAAGCGATACGCTCACACGCATCAAAAGAACCCTGATTTCGTCAAGTTGGCAGAGAGCATGGGTGTGAAGGGTCTCAAAGTCAACACGTCATCGGAATTGAAGGAAAAAATGGCAGAGTTTTTGGCTCATGACGGTCCAGTCTTGCTCGAAGCCATGGTCACACCAAAGGAGCACTGTTATCCTATGGTCCCTGCCGGCAAGGGATTAGAAGAAATGGTCATGTTTGTCTCCAAAAACAAGAGACCCGCGAATGAAGAAGTCGCACCAGTTGAATAAAATTTCGGAGCGCTCCTTTTCCCAGGACTATAAGAGAAAAATGTGAATAAACGACTTTTTTGTCGTGAAGCAAACGACGACGGATAAAAGTATGCGAGGCGTCGAGCGATTCTGTGGTCACCTTGTTGTAAGACGGCTGGCTTTAGCCTAGCAATATAATTCAATCTGTGATTTAAATGACGTTTCTCTCACATCGTTCCGAGCAATGCCAGCAGCCACTTGTTCATCGTGTGACTTGTATGAGTAAGATCGCCCTGCCTCTGTGTCGATATCCTACTGCTTTCAAAGCATGTCAGGCATCATCCACGAACAAAGTATCTTTGAAAGAGGGAATTGCAAATCAAGGAGAAGAAACAATACAAGTCTCTTTTTATAGCCATCGCCAGAAGGATTATACGATAGAATTCAGCGCCGTGTCAATTACAGAAAGAAAACTCCTAGATAATCTACAACTCCATGTTATTGGAGACGCTATACTGTATACAATGAGGATGCATTCCCGATAACGTGGCTGATACGAAAGAGTTGTACGTTTATTGCGAGTCCGCTTCATGACAGACACTAATTGTGGACACTGACCTTCTTCTTTTCAGATATCTTGACTTCCCACCACATTCTCACCTCTGGCATACCACGAAGATGAGTTTCCGCGCCCGGTTCACCACTCTTTTCCACAATCTCATGAATGCGGCCAATCAAAAAATCTTTGCCATCTGTTTCAATCCCATCCATCGCTAGAAAGTAGTGTGGCGCTCCAACATTGAAAGCAGCCCAAGCTGGACTGTTTGTGTTCCTGGTTGGTAGAAATAGAGCCAAGTCGCCTGCTGCAAATCCTCGATACGATATCTTCTGCCGTGACTTTTGATGTGATGAGATGTACTTGCGTATTGTATGTTGCAAGCTCGAACTCGTGTGTTTCAAGTAGTTGTCATAAGATTCGTTCGATATCGCAGTTTCAGCAGAGGGTGTCTCTGGGTATGAAAATGACGATGACCGTGAAAGCAAGGCGAACATCTCTTCCAGCATAGACGGTACCGAGTGATATAATAGATTATGAGCGGCTTTATCTGCTTTCTCGAGGCTCTCAATTCTTGCGCTGACGCCGGAGAGTGCGGAATCAAGAGCCCCATCATGTACAGGAGGTGCATCGTACAGTTCCTTCTTATTTTGTTGGTGAGCAAACAGACTTTTGAATTTGTGCTGCATCGATTTGCCCCAATAATCGCGCGATAGACCTTCAGCATCGCAAATAAATTTCTTCTCTAGCGCAACAATATCATTAGAGACGTTCACATCTCTCACGGCATCTGCTGGGAGCCAGTGTGAGAAAGTTAACCACATGTTCCGCGCATAACGTAATTGCGCAAGATCTGTCTGAGTGGCAAGTTCGCGCAGTACAGCTGCGACCGACTGATTCGGTGAAAGAGATGCGTTTGAAGAGTCCACAGTCATCCGAGAGTCCAGAGCCTTATCGAGCTTTTCTACTTCGTCCTTGAACGCCACAGGTGATGGATATGTATATTTCTTCACCATTTCACGAAACACGTCCATCTCATCATGAGCTTCGTCCAACTCAGCGCACACTGCATCACGCTGCGCTGTCGCGTTGGCCAGGTCCTGTTCTAATCCCGCTCGCACGGCTTCGCTTGATGTGGTCAATTCTTTAAGGTTTGCCATAAGATCCATCTTTGTCTTGCTTTCACTCTCCAAATCTGATTGCAAAGCACGATACTCATCACTCTTTTTGACGTCCACAACTGGAGGTTTGACATGGAATCCGATGCTGCTTGGGATGGTATTGGTGGAAGGAAGCGGAGTGGCCATCGTCGGGCGCTTCTGCGCTTTGTCTAGCAAGATTTCCAACTGACTCACTCGCGATTTGAGGTGTCGCACTTGCTGTGCATGCGCGCACGTACAAGGCTCCATCTATCTGGAGAAAGCTACGAAAGCAGGAGAGCGTCATAGAATTGGTGTTGATTTTGATCTTGATGATGAAAGTGGAGTAAGAGTTTCTACGCGCATGCGTCACGTTCATTCACCGCCTCAGATATCATTCGACCGTTAAATCGACCTGCATATGCAGTGTATCTAATGTATGAATGTGTCTGCATATACTATCTGACACCAGACTGAAAACTGTGCCATACCTACTCGTCCGAGATGTTTGAGTACTATACTATCTCACCCTAGTCAGATCGCCCGATGTGATCTATATACTATGGTGATCATCTTTGTATACTCATTCAAGCTTCACCAAAAAGATAGCTTGTAAGAGATGGATTCGAAGGCCATCTAGACCTCAGCTGGACGCACCTCCCTAGACAACTATGCTTGAGAGAAAATGCAAATTGCAGCCAATTCATGTAGTCCCAAATAACATGCTATAAAAGGCGTTCGAGCAAACCGGAATGAAATGCAGATTGCCACGACAGCTGCAAGTCACGAATGCGACATACAGCGATAAAAACTACGCGTGCTATTAGGCCAAAGTGATCAATGTGGAATCGCCCGTTAATCCATGTAATCTGCAGCACTTCGTCTTACCGGCCTCGTTCTGCCGCTTTGCGCTGTAGCATCCCGATTACTGGCTACTGCTGTTGCAGAGCCTATAGCATGACGATCATGATCGCCAGACAGCTTTGGTACCCTTGTCTCATTCGTGGGCCGATTCGCAGGCGTTGAGCATTTCAAGTTCATCGCATGCGTGTTTGATTGACGTCTGTCGATTTGCTTTGATTCGACCTTGATACCATTGGCGCCCTCGCTGTTTGCGGTCTGAGAAAAGTCCAGGGAAACCTGGGGAGGATCAACAAACGAAGGACTACAATCCGATCCATCAAGCGGCTTCGATCGGTCGCTGACGAAGCCTGCTCCAAGCTCATCCCTGCCAATGTCGGCCTGTGTTCGAGAAGCTTGAACGGAATCGGCGTTCAGCTTTGTGCCATCTCCACTGAGATCATTTCCTGTGCTTTGAAGATCGATAGTCGCTCCATCAAGGTCAATCTCGTCTCCGTCAAGGTCGATTGGTGCTCCATCAAGGTCGATTTCTTCTCCATCAACATCCTTGACTTGCCCCAGCTCAGCCGTGATCTCCGTTTTTAATGGCGCAGAGTCGCCAATTTTTTTCCAGCCGGCAATCTTCTTAGGCTTGAGTTCCTCGTCCACTTTCTCATTTTCTTCGGCTCTTTTGTCATCAAATGCGTCAAAAAGAGCCTCCATAACACCTCTGGCAAAACAAATCCATGAGCTCCACACATCAAGAACTCCAATAACCAGTCTCCTAAAGTTCTCTTGCCTTATCCTACTTTCGATGCTGTTTCCTATCTTCAGGAGCGCTTTCATGACACTCTCCATGCGCAATTCAAAAGCATTGCGATACTTCCACACATTAGAGATTGGAACCCATGAGTTGTGCAATATATCAGAAATACACCACAAACGCCCAAGAGCCGCCTTCCAGTCTTTACCATCTTCTGCTATCCTCTGACACAAGGCATCACAAATTTCCGTGACTGAGGATGCATGTGTCATTGCGAAAGCAGTCATTCTAGCGATTGATCCTCGATTTGATACTGCCGAGTCCAGCAAATACTCCAAACGAGCTCGATGAATTGTGTTCAGTGGCGCATCAGCTGTCCTAGACGTAGACTTTGCCCTGTAATAATCCATATCATTCCCAGATTCATCCTCGTCTTCATCCATTTTTTCGTCCCGTTCCGAGTCGTCAGCATCGGGCGCAGGTGGTATTATGCTTCTCTGAGTCGACACATCGAACTGATGTTTACGTGTTTGCTCGGAACCGCTAGTCTTAATGGACGATGTATGAGGGTGTATATGAGCACCAGCGGCAGGTATATGACGTTCTTTCATCGTGTTTTGCTGCTTTAGCTCATCGAGAAAGCTTGAACCTGACTTTAATTTATTCGTTCGTTGTTCAATCTCTTGCTGTTCCTCGTCGGACTCGTCCAGATCAAAACCGAATAGAGCGTTTGACCCATCAGGCTTGTCTGTACGAACCCGTTTGTTGCCTTGAGTTTCTACCTTCGGAGCAGTATTAGGCCTTTTATGTGCTTGAAAGTTGCTAGATTGTCTCTTGTCTGTCCGTCTTTGGCCAGACTCACCATCGCCATACTCAGCAATGAACTCTTCATAGGCCGCAGCAGTCTCCGCAGCCTCCCTGGCCGCCTTTTTCTGCGCTTCTTCCTTTGACCTCTCGAACGATGTTTTTTTCATAGTGGGAAGCGCAGATGTTGCGTGCCGGTCTCGATCCGTTGCCTTTCAGCTGTGGAGTTGTCTGTAGTTATAGAGTTGAAACTTGAAAGTATTCTAACAACTGAGGTGTGATCTACAAAGTTGGAATAGTCTAGCGTGTTGCGAAGCGTATATACATTTGACAAGACAGATCTCTGCCAGAACTTCTCGTGTCAGACAAGACTGTGCTTCTAGTGTCTCGCAGTGTACATCGTCCTAGTCTCTTGTAATGTAATTCAGCCCTGGTGTATGCGTAACACCGGTACCTGTCTACTCCCTTAGGATACTTGTACCTACAGTTTCTACTCGTGCGATGGGACTAGAACAAAATTGTGGGGTAAGTTTGGATAGTGAGTCCCAGAGGATCGCTAACGTCCATAGCGCTGAGTATGGGCAGATCATGAGCATAAAGAACGTATCGCAAAAATAGGTTATGGTCAACAACTAGTGTTCTAGGCACCCATATTGCTTGCAGCCTTCTTCGAACAATGAAATGCATGACATGACCAAGTGTTTGCCATTCGCTATGGATACTGTAATCTATTTTACTGGTACGTGTCAATATGTAATACTCCATACCACACACGCAGAGTCTTCCGGCTATTATACATGATCATTCGATAACGCGACCCAAGTGGAGACCATCAAGAGCAGATCCTGAGGACAGCGAAGGTTTATGAGATCTCTCGAAATCAGAAGTGACGTGCACTCCCGTAGCCTCTTTGCTGGGAAATGAGAGGTGTTCCGCAGGTGCAGCTAAATGCTCGTTTGCTTCATAAGAGGTCGAGGAGCTCTCTTGTATGTTGTTGGGCATAATTTCGACGTCATTCTTCTCTGTAGTCGGCTTCTCGTGGGTGAAACTATCCGAGGTTTGATCTGCTGTTTCTGTTATATTTCTTGGTATGCTGATTGCAGGAGCGGATAGCGTAGTTTCAAAAATGTCCTTTTCACCGGTCGTGCCTGCACTTAGAGTCCTTGAACTGAAATCAACCTTTTCCGCTTGCTCTTGTAAGACGTTCTCAGAGTCATATGAAAGTGGTGCGGGTTGCAAATCTGTGACCGTAGTGTTCGTGACTTGCACAACTTCACCCGAGGACAGCATAGACGATTCGCCGCCATCCAAATGAGTGTCGGACTGGTCTGATGTCTTATCGAGGAAGTCAAATTCGTTCCTATCGTTCATCTCGCTGGACCCTGATTCAGTCCCAGCGATTTCGAATGGAAGCTCATGTATACGATACGAGTCTGTTGTTGAATGCCGTAGCGCCCCATCCTCGTCAGAAGTCTCCTTGGTTTTTTGATTTCTGCTTGAATTTGACGTGCCCATCGGAAAGTCATCTATGTCATTCTGCTTGCTATGTGTCTCCAATTTCCGAGGAATGACGTTCTCTTCTTCTGCTTGATTGATGGCCGTACCTTCAGACACTTCTAATCCTGTTGCAAGGTTCATAGCTTCCTTTTGATCATCTTCGATGCTTAGCCTGTCGGATATCTGACCATTCTCGAAGTTCGGCAGGACAGATGCGGTCTGTAGTGAGACGCTTTCTCTCGTCGTACCTGCTCCACCAATAGGATCTGTGGTTGCGTGACGAAGTCCTAGCGGTTCCGAAGTTTGCGAAGGCTCCACCCTTGTAACCTTTTCCAGGGTCTTTTCTGCATCTCCTGAAGTCATTTTGATACTTGCATCGGAGCCTGCAGCTGAAGATTCCGAATTTGACCTGCTACGTCGGCGCGCTCGCTGATGGAGTAAATCAATGCCAGATTTTGATCGGCGAATGAGCTCGGAAGAAGGACCCTGTCCAGCACGAAAACACCATAGCAGAAGATCGAGAATGATCAGTACAATAGTAGGACCTATAATGCACAAAGATATCGCGAGACACGATCGAGTGATCCATAACTCCACCCCGTGGTAGGAAGTCAGATGGTCTGTGAAAAGCGAGAGATAGTGCATGATCGAGCTTACGGCTCTGTTTGCTCCGTGAGCGCTATTGATGACCTGGCCTTGCAGTCAAAGGGTCAAGGTCTAGATGATAGTTTACGGCCGTCGAATCACTCGTTTCACTGCAGCTGCGGGGAGCATGAGTCCACAAAGTTGCATCATAATGGGCTCACAGCCACAATTCTTGCACGTGAATGAGCTTCAAGGGCAGTCGAGTAACGAGACTTGGACCAGTTTATGAGATTGGTTGCTAACTACATAGGTCAACCGTCCTGGTGGTTCGCATGACTATCTTATGTTTAATTTCAACATGTTGTTCTCCAGAAGGTCGATAGCTGATGCTGAGTCACTCCCTTTGGGTTCTTTCGAATGCTGGTACTCTGCACTTATAATCTTGATAAGCTCAGCGTACTTCAACCCCGCGTTGTCACTTCTGACTCTTTCAATATTGGCTTTCAGGAAATCTTGATATTTGCTGAGACCGTCGCTCTTTGTCGGGGATGTCGGTAGACCGTCACTCAACCCAATCTTTTTGTTCTGTGTTTGTCGAGGTTTCGGCATTGTTTGCAGTAATGAAGACTGGCACGCCCCACAGACCACTTTGGAAGGGTCTAGGGATTTTGAGTGCCGACCATATATTTTCTCGCAGCTTGAATTGGTACATCTCCACTGATATTTGTAATTAATTTCATAGTTATGGGTCGTTTCGACCTTTATGCCGAAGGATTTTTTGAAACGGCTTCCATACGATTTGAACTCTTTTCCGTGTGGATTCTGGAATTGCTCATCAATGACCCATACTAGCACATGACATAATTCGTGAGCCAACGTCGCTTCCAGACGCTCTTTACAGTCGATAACTTTGGTAGAGAGCTCAATACTACCCGATCGCTTAGATTTTGAATACGTTGCTCTACCAGCAGTACTAATTAAAGTTTTGGACCAGACAAGTTTGATTGGGCTTGGCAGAAGTCTATGTCCATGTAGCACCGGACATACTGCGTCAATGAAGCTCATGAGGATTGTCTCAGCCAATGACTCTCGTTGTAGCAAGAAGAGTTTGTGCATCCTATTGGCTGAAGTTTCTGCTTGCGTCTTCCTAGGAGAGACCAGCGACGGCTTCAAAACTTTCGGTAGCTGTAATGGAAGATTCATGTCTAACTGTCGTCGTGGTGCAGTGAGCGGACTACGATGTTGTAATTCATTTATTCTGCTAGTTTCCTGTTCGTTCCAGAACATGTCACTACTTTGTCGATGTGGCGATTTAGACTGCTGTCTCTTGGCTGAAGCCTCCTTGAATGGTGTTGAATCTGTGGATAAAGCGCTTACCTTCAATGGTCGATTGGCCTTACATGGCGGGCTGTTTTGAGGGGAATAACAAAGAACATCTGCGGAATCGTCGCTCGAGTAGGCCGGAGCTACTGTAATAATGGATGGTTGAACGTTACTATCTCGTGAGCTCGGTATATTTTTTATCAAATCTTCTGGTAGATTCTTCTCAACATAAGAGCAATCCTCTGAATCGCTTTCGCTGTCGCTCAGGATACGCACTCGCCGGCGAATTCGTTTTGTGGTTTTAACTTGATTGTGATCTCTGCTGAAAGCCGGCATTTCGTCTTCACTACGAGAGCTCTGGCTTGGTTCTGGGCTCGAAGGACACGTGAAGTACGGTGAACACGATTCTTCTCTGCCACCTGTCTGCCCTCGAAGAGCAGCAGGAGTCTCCATCACAACTACTCCTGCACCGTGTTTATTCGGCACGCACTCTTGTTTTGGGGACTTGTGTGCAGTTATCAGTGTATAAGGCTGCCAACAGTACTGTTTTGTCCTTTGTTATGGCAACCTGGCTCGTTTAAATCGTATTCGATATGGAAATAAAGAGGTGAATCGGATTATTATCATGTATTTACCACGACGGAACAGAAGTGTTACTTTTTCCTCATGTAAGGTGAAACGTCAGCAGCTCTGCCGCCAAGTCATCAGAAGGTTGAAAAGAAGGAAATAGAGGCGCTTCAGTGAAGGCTCAAGCTTACACATGAACTTGTGAGAATTTGCATGATCCTATAGCTTCAATAGGCCAGATTTTGGATGATGACGAGACTTGCAAGTGTCTGAACGGAACCGAACAAGAAAATGCGATCCACAGTACAGGAAGGAATAATATCTGCCAATATATGGCTGGTATGACCACGAATCGATTCTTGATGACTCTTTTTCCTATTTGCAATAGCCCTGAGATGTGCATCGAATCAGTTGCTTCGTAACACATTCAAATTTATGAGTATTGATCGTTTTGTGGAAATTTCCCTCTGAGTAGTTCCCAGACCCTTATCGGTGTGCTCGAATCTAGCTAGACTGTGCAGGGCAGAGTCAAGTTTGTGCCTCTTTTGATGACTTACTTTGACTGCTCTGTCCTTTACAATAATTTCTGGCTGTGATCCAAAGTGACATGTACGGCGAGCGTTCGATGTTGAGCAAGCTTACTTGGAAGGAGACAGGGGTGCTTTATTGCTTGTTGGGGTGCAGGTCAATCTCGATCTTGCTATTACGTCTTGTTTGCGAGCTGATATCTTCATCTGCATTATTGGGATGAATCTCGTCGATGATATCTACAGTACCCGTTTTGATGGTTATACGACACAAGTCTGTTCCTCCCATCATATCTTGGATTTGTAGTGCTAGTACAGAGGTCCTCGTAATTGCAGCACCCATGCCACAAAGCGTAACGTGCTTTCCGGCATTTTGGATCAGGTGCTTCCTGACCTTTTTGAGTAATGGATGTAGTGCAGTACTTGTGTTAATATAGAAGTAGCGATCAGATGATGGTATACTTCTTGGAATTTTACGTTTCACGATCGTGTTATCTGTGCTGGATGTCATCTTCTTTTTGGCAGGCAGAGACATATTCAGCAGAAGATAAGAACGAGTCAGTGATTCGACAAAGGATGTATCACACCGACCAACCCAGAACTTATCGACCAACCCACATATACGAGTGCTCGTAAACGTACGTCTCGCGCGCGCTCTCTCTCCCTCTCTCTCTGAGTCCCTCCCTTCTGCGCGCTAGAAAAATCTTTGCGGGGAGTTCAAAGCTTAATCACTATCAAATCATTTCTACCCGCCATCACCTTCCTTTTGTGTGTTGATCTTCGACTCCATGTGAGACTCACGACATTCTTTGAAAGACATAGCCTCTTCGCAAGTCAACGAGACTGACAACGTAGCTGGCGCATCAAGATGAGCCGATTTCGAAATCCTCATTTCGTTGGCGACCATTCTACAACTTACGGAAGGGGTCTGACTCCTGAGATTAATACTTGCACCACCGAGTTGCACATTGAGGAGAGACTCAACGCTAGCGCTCCATGTACACCAAAACGGGCGGTTGATCTAGATGAATTTAGACTGACTTCCAGTTCGGCACCGCCTGTGTGCGAAGGCGAAGGTCTCTGGGATCGGGAAAGGCTAGGGTTCCGGGCATCACATTGCCAATTCGAAAGCGATGCAAGACCTCACTTGAATCTCGTCGAGCAACCTGCGAATATTGGCTTCGATCACAAAATTTGTACAATTGATGCAGTTGCTGAGAGCCACGAGAGCAACAGCGCCCGTTCAGTCCACGAAGCTTCTGCAATGCTGGAAGATATCGTACGCACTTCTGGTACGCCAGAAACTTCATTCAAGTCAGTCTCACAAATGATGGCGAAGGTTCGATCACAGTCTCCTCTGCCTTCAAAATCTCCTCCAAGGATACACGATCAATGCGATAGTCAAGTGAATCATTTGCGCAGCTCGGCCGATAGTAGAGAAGACAACATACTCAGGTCAGTTTCACAAATGATGGCCAAAGTTCGGTCACAGTCCCCCTTGCCTTCAGCATCTTCTCCAAGACTAGACAATAAATCCAAGAGTCAAGTGAATTCATCGCCCAATCCGCCCGATAACAGAGAGATTGATATATCAAGGAGCGCAATGCCGGCAACCAGCTTACTGCGCAGCAGAGCTGTTGCGGCTGGCTATATATCTCCTCCTCAATCTAGGCATACATCGCCTGTCAACACAATGAACAGCCCGTATCTCGACTTGTTTGGCTCGCTCGACAGGGTCCGTGAGCCTTCTAGCCCGTCACCGGTAGCCAGCAATCAGGTACGACAAAAAAAGAAAATCAGTTCACCTGTCAATCGCACTTCTTCACCCAGGTCACAATTGACTCGCTCTCTTATCGATATTCAACAAGATCTGGCTCATTTCCGAGAGAGTATGGAGCAAATAGAGTCGCGTTTAGGAGTTTTGGAGACCAAGTCCGACACAGAGCCTGATCAGGTGAAAAGATATGTTGAATACTACATCAGAAGTATGGTTGAGGAAGCCGATATGACTGGCAATTCTGTATCCGAAATTTCGCTTCTGGAATGGTCTGAGAATGGTGTTGTTGACACTTCAGCGGTATCTGCTGATAATTTGCCGGGGCCTTATTACCCTTTGACGGTAGTGCCAATGTGGACTGATGCGGTCAGCATTCCATTTGTGCTCTACAGTTGTCTGGGACTTCTGGCTGCAGAGTATTTCGTCATGCTGTTCATGAGCGAGCTTGGCCGTGCGCGAAACGTGTTTTCGTTCTGAGAACCTGGATAGTCTGTCTCCTGCATAGTACGTGTACTATTGTATCTTCTTCTCCTATATCTGCGCCCGCGATAGCATGTCTTCAGCAGAATTTGTTCCACAAACTTATAGTAATATGTATATCAGAGGAAAACGACATGTGTTACTTTCATAGAAATCTGCACGAGGCTTGTCTGTATTGTCGATTATGCTTATCTGCCCTTGAGGTAATGATCAAGAACGCCTCCAAGTTTTCGCCAGAACGCCACTTTCCGCTGTGGTCGTCGCGGCGCACTTTTTATAGATGCATTCACAAGAGCTGCCTTCAGTAACTTTGTAGCAGCGGCCCAGCGGAACATAGAGTGCTTGATGAGGACTCTCATCTTGCACTATCTGTCACCTATTTTCGTCTTACTCTTCTATGTAACGACATCATGCTTGCAACGTGCAAGATCCACAAAAAAGACTCTCACGACACTGGTCAACGTCCTAATCATCGTTGTGCTTATCACATTTCTGTCCGATGCCGCCCTAATTGTCGCTCATGCTCTTGCGGAACGTCGACAAGGCTGGTATGCTCCAGACCACGAAATCATATATCTCCTAGTCACAATTTTCATTTACGGGGCGATCCTTGTCAACTTTGTTGATAAACCTCCAGCACTGAAATCACTGAGTGTTTTGGGTACATTTACTCTTGCGTCACTATTGGAATTGGCTCTGTTGGCCTCTTTCATGGGCAAATATGATATGAAACATCTGAATACGTGGAAGGAGAGCCATTTCATTGTGCAAGTTCTACGACTCTTGGTCATCACAACAATACCCGTAGTCATTCTTGTTGGATCTTCACGTGGGAGCGAAAAGGCTGATGAGGAAGCGCCCTTGATTGGTGACCGTTCTAGAGAAGATCTGCCAACATCATATGGTAGTGATGCTCCTGCACGGCCAGTAGATCACAGCTCAGCAAATGGTGGACAAACAGTCGTACCTGAGACCAAGAAAGACGAAGATGAGGGCTGGATAGTGTATGTGAAGAAATTTGGAGTCTTTATGCCATACTTATGGCCGAAGAACAACTTCTACCTCCAGTTTGTGGTCGTTTTCTGTTTTGCATTACTCACTATCGCACGAGTATTGAACGTTCTAGTACCTAGACAATTAGGAATCGTGGCAGACGAGCTCAGTGGGGATGTGCCTGCCACAACACAGCATATTTGGCTCATGGTTCTCCTGTACGTTCTATTCAGATTCTTGCAGGGTAATATGGGCGTCGTAGGCGCTCTTCGCAGCTGGTTATGGATTCCGGTAGGTCAATTCACTTACAGGGGTTTAGCAGTATCCTCTTTTGAGCACGTTCATGGTCTAAGTCTTGACTTTCACATCGGCAAGAAGACGGGAGAAGTTCTTTCAGCCTTAGACAAGGGCAGCGCCATCAATTCTTTTCTGGAACAGCTCGTTTTCAACGTTCTCCCTGTCGTTGTCGACTTGTTCGTTGCTGTTGTGTATTTTTTTATTCAGTTCGATGTCTACTTTGCTCTGATCGTAGGTATCATGACCGTTACGTATATTTATGCTACGGTGAAAATCACCGAATGGCGAACTGCGATCCGAAGAGATATGATCAACAAGTCAAGGGAGGAATACGCCGTCAAAGCTGATTCCATAACCAATTATGAGACGGTCAAGTATTTCAACGCGGAGGAATGGGAGTTCAAGAGATATGAAGAAGCTGTCAAGACATATCAACTTGCTGAATTCAAGGTTATGACATCACTGAATGTGATGAATGTTTCTCAAAATCTGATCTTCACCATTGGTTTATTGGCTACTTGTCTGTTGTCTGCGTACCGAGTCACAAGTGGCAAGGCGACCGTCGGCAGTTTTGTAGCACTGCTAACCTATATGGCGCAACTTCAAGGTCCACTTAACTTCTTCGGTACACTGTACCGATCTCTGCAGTCGAATCTTGTGAGTGCCGAAAGGATGCTTGAGTTGTTCACACAGAATGCTAGCATCAAGGACAAAGACGATGCTCAAGCTCTGTATCTCAAGCGCGGTGAAGTGAGGTTCAATCATGTCCACTTTGCTTATGACAAGCGAAAGCCTGCTTTGAGAGGTTTAGATTTCGTGGCTCAGGCTGGACAAACTGTGGCTCTTGTCGGTGAGTCCGGCGCCGGTAAAACCACGATCTTACGCACGCTTTTCCGATTCTATGACGTGAATGACGGCTCCATTGAAATCGACGGTCAGGATATCCGAAATGTCAAAATTCATAGCCTGCGAGAAAGTATTGGTGTCGTTCCTCAGGACACTGTTCTCTTCAATGATACGATTATGTTCAATATCCGCTACGCCAAGCCCGAAGCCACGGACGAAGAAGTGCATGAAGCGGCTCGTAAAGCACAGATACATGACAAAATAATGGACTGGCCAGACAAGTATAACTCCAAGGTTGGTGAACGTGGACTTAGGCTGTCGGGTGGGGAAAAGCAACGTATTGCAATCGCTAGAACGATTCTGAAAAATCCATCAATCATTCTCTTGGACGAGGCTACTAGTGCATTAGACACGACTACAGAAAGACAGATTCAAGCAGCATTGGACGAATTAGCGAAGGGACGAACGACACTGGTGATCGCACATCGTTTGTCGACGATTATTGGATCAGATTTAATCCTTTGTCTTAAAGACGGCCAAGTAGTCGAGCGCGGCACACACGAGGAGCTGCTTAAGGCTGCAGAAGCGAACAATGGCACAGGTGAGTACTACTCTATGTGGCAGAAGCAGATACGAGCAGAAAAAAGATCAGTCAAGAAGAAGGTCGAAGTGGATGACATGGAGAATACAACGGCGGAAAATTCTGATGGAGAAGAATTGTCCTCTGCTGCAGAAAGCGTCAGACCTGAATCGACAACACAATCCTCAAAGGATGCGAGCAACTCAATCAGTATTCATGATACTAAATCAGTGGTCTCGGCACAACAAATACAAGATCCTAATGCAACATTGGCAACTTCCGGAGCACCAGATATTACCATTCCTTCACAACGACCAAAGACTTGAAGCTAAGAGATGATAGCTATAGTGTGATACATATATCGAGGGCATGTTTCATGATATTGATTGCTATCCTTGCCTGCTTATTTCCTCTTCCTTTTTCCCTTCAGTCAAAACGACCAAATCCCCCTAGTGACCCTGCGGAGTCGAGTAGTGAACGATCGATGTATAAAATTTGCCGTATCTGCCCTAATTTTCTGCAAACGAGTGAAAGAATCTGGAGTATATACGCTCCTCGCGTAGTACTCTCGACCTCTGGGCTGATAAAGGCAGGTCAGATAAAGGCAACAGTTTTCGGCCAAGAAGACTACCGACATCAATAGTTCCTGCCTTCAGGCGAATACAATGATATCAACAAGTTCGATATTGCAAAGCTTCCTTGATTCGTCACTACTAAGCCACAAATGACTCCACCACCACCCAAGGCCTGGCATTCAGTAGACTGACCACCAGAACTCCGCTCCCTCCCTTTCTAGTCATTGCGTATAATTGACTGGGCAACAGGCAAGACAGGTCTGGACCCTCTTATGCTTGTGTGAATTCACGGAATAATTGGCTATGCCTCCAAATGCCGCTCCACATGAAAGACCTGCAACAGCGCGTTCAACGAGTCACTTTCTGTCTTCAGCTGGCGCTCAGATCGACGAGATTACAGCCCGTTTGTCTAGGCGATCAAGAGTGGACAGTACGACAGATGACATGGTGCCACCTAGGCCGCGATTTTCTTTTTGGCGATCGTCTACACGCGCACCACGACTCGAATACTCGATCACTGCAACGGAGGAAGACGCTCCCCAATCGACCAATAACGCAAAACTAGGCACATTTGAGGGCGTCTTCATGCCTACCACACTCAATGTTCTTTCCATTCTAATGTTTCTCCGGTTTTCATTCATTGTGGGACAAACCGGGTTGCTCGGCACACTCGGGCTTCTGCTTGTGTCTTATGCGCTGAACTTATTGACGGTCCTCTCCATCAGTGCTATCAGTACAAACGGCACAGTACGAGGTGGCGGAGCTTATTACATGATTTCGCGATGCCTTGGACCAGAATTTGGTGGATCGATTGGAATAGTATTCTACATCGGTCAAGTGCTCAATGCGGGCATGAATATTGTTGGCTTTATCGAACCCCTGATGAACAATTATGGTAGAATTGATGGGGACGTGTCACATATTTTGCCTGAGTCGTTCTGGTTCGTCTTCCTGTATGGCAGTGTGCTTTGCATCATCTGCTCAATTGTA
Organism: Taphrina populina JCM 22190; assembly: GCA_000836195.1. NCBI lineage: Eukaryota > Fungi > Ascomycota > Taphrinomycetes > Taphrinales > Taphrinaceae > Taphrina > Taphrina populina. The sequence goes on from DF820128.1 coordinate 82,784, forward strand.
TGCACAGCTGGGTCCAGGTTTTTTGCCCGAGTAGGACTAGTCATTTTTGTTCTCTTGGGTGTATCTACGCTCAGTATACCGCTTTCTGCCTTGATTGTACCTTCATTCAAAGCCAAGAACATCACATGGGGACTGTCTTTACACAAAATCAAGGAGAATTTATTGCCTAAATTCACAAAAGGAGCAGCCGGCAGTCAAATTTCTCAGCGCGAGAGTTTTCGATCAATTTTTGGACTATTGTTTCCTGCTACAGCAGGGATATTCGCTGGATCAGCTGATTCCGGTAAGTTACAGAGTCCCTCCAGATCAATTCCTAAAGGAACACTACAAGGATTGCTCTTGACCTTCATTTTGTACACCTCCGTAGTGCTCGTCCTTTCTGCAGGCGTCAGTCGAGAATTCTTGCACAAAGACCTGAATACTTTGGAAGACATTAATATTTCGAAATTTCTTGTGCTGATGGGTTCCCTGTCTACAGCTACATTCAGTGCCTTATGCGGCATCAATGGGGCTGCAAAGATGTTGCAAGCAATCGCTCGGGATGATTCGCTGCCCTTTCTCAGTGTCTTCAAATACGGTACTCGTTCGAGTGATGAGCCCTTGCTGGCTATCGCAGTCACCTATTTCCTTACGCAATGTGTACTCTTTGCAGACATCAATCAGATCGCCTCATTCGTGACAATGACTTTCTTGCTTACATTCGCTGGCATAAATTTGGCTTGTTTTCTGCTCGATATCTCCTCAGCACCAAACTTCAGGCCGTCTTTCGTTTATTATTCGTGGCACACTGCACTTGTCGGTTTTCTTCTGAGTTTTGTCATTATGTTCTTTGTGGATGGTGCCTATGCTGGCATAGCATTCACCTTCTTAGGAGTGCTTTTTCTTGTGGTGCATTACTTTGGAGCACCAAAGAATTATGGAGACATCGGTCAAGCGCTCATATATCACCAAGTGAGAAAATTCCTACTAAGACTCGACAAAGGCAAAGAGCACGTCAAATTCTGGAGGCCACAGATCTTACTGCTCATAAATGACCCAAGGCGCAATCTCAAGTTGATACATTTTTGCAACTCCTTGAAGAAATCGGGATTGTACGTCTTGGGTCATGTGATGATCACTGAGGACTTCTCGGAAGATTTGTCAGAGCTACGAAAGCAGCAGCATGCGTGGCATAGACTTGTCGAGATGTTGAAAGTGAAAGCCTTCATTCAAGTTGGTGTTGCGAAGGACGAAGTTTGGGGTGCAATGAACTTGGTACTGAGTAGTGGCCTTGGCGGTATGCGACCGAATATCGTCGTGATGAGCTTTTTCAATCTTGCTGAGCGCAGACTCATTGATCATCCCTCCCAGAATGATGATGAAAGTCGGAGGACGCCAGGGGCCGCTCTCAAGCGAGCCGAAGACATTGCTCTCAAAAGGCATCAGGAAAGGCAAGCCGACCTTGACCATGAAAAGAACTACTTGCCAACTGATCGCTGTCGCAAGAATCCACCCATCAGCATCTGCACGTATCTGAATATCGTGGAAGATATCATCGCCTCATTCAACCTGAATATTGCGCTGGCCAAGGGGTTTTCTCAGCTAGAGGAGCCAGAGAATACGACCAAAGAATATCTCGATCTTTGGCCAATCCAGATGTCTCCGGTCAATACAGATCTTAGTGATGCCACCATTCTATCGACAAATTTTGATACATATACCATGATACTTCAAATGGGCCAAATCCTTCATACTGTCCCTAAATGGCGAAAAGCATATAAATTACGTGTCTTGGTCTTTGTCGAGCATAGAGCTGATGTACAACAGGAAGAAAGTCGCGTGAAATCTCTTTTACAGAATCTCAGAATCGATGCCGCGTTGGTAGTCCTTTCAATGGACACAGGCAAATTATCTACTTACGAAGTACTCGTCAATGGGGCTGAACCCAGTGAGGAAATCAATACAGCACTACGGAACGAGCCGTGGTGGACTGAGAGACACATGAGACAGGAAGAAGCATACCGCAGGCATAGTAGTCATGGCAGCCACAGTCGACCAAACACTTCAGTCGCAGCACGACGCCTCAGTATCAAGAAACGACGCACGAGTGTTAATCATCACGCGCTATCGGTGCCACTCTCGTTCCGCACGAATGTGCCGATGCCACAACACGACGACTCTACAGAGTCAGAGTATGAATCTGATGATGGTGCACTGGACTCAAGCATTATAATGCCCAAGTATACTGATGCTGCTGTCTTCGATGATGATGAAGAGTACAATACAGGGTCAGGTCATGATAGTAGTGGCGCTGCTAAGCCGCAGAGACCTGCGCTCGGTCTCAATGCTAATGTCCTTTCGTCACTATCGATGGATCAATCTGTTCTGACTCGCTCAGAACAAGTGAGTGACGAAGAACTCTCGTCTGATGCCGAGTCCGCAGCACCCGATGTACCAGATCGAGACGAAACACGTGAGTCTGAGCAAGAGACAGCCAAGACAACCATCTCCTTTGCACCGCCACCCTCGAATCACCCAAATCCGTCCTCTGCAGGGCGAAAGACGAGCTTCAATGATCTACCCGGAAAAGCACAGCATCTCGTCATAAATGACTTGATCAAGAGCAATAGCGCGTATACGGGTGTGTTATTCACAACTCTACCGCCTCCGTCTGCGGGCACGTACAAAGACGAGGCCAGAGCAGAGGACTACTTGGAAGGCTTGGCAATCCTGTGCGATCGATTGCCACCGACTATACTCATCCATTCAAAGAGTTTGACGGTCACTACGGCTCTATGAGATATATTTGCCTCCTCCCTGCCCTGCAGCACGTAGCCACAATGATTGAAAAATAGTTTTCTTCTTTTATTAGTAATAGCAGCGCAGGCGTCAGACAATGTTGCGGCGATTTTTACACCGAGGCATGATTTCATCTTTGCATGTCTACGTAATGGTGACTGTGGGCTACATATAGCGTCTAGATTCGTTCTCTCTAAACAGAATCTCTCGATTAACATCGCAAGTAGGATGTGTTGTCAGTTTCTCCATAATACGAGACTTCTTTTTATGAGATTGTGGAAATTATAATGGCATGGCGTTTTTCTGGGCCCTGTCATGGTCGGGTATTCTCTTTTGCCTTTCGGCAAGTCTCGCCCGAAGGCGCATGAGTCGTGCCGTTTTTTGTAAAAGATCCCAAGTCGCAAGTTGGGTTTCGTTGTGTCATTGTGCATCATAAACAACTTTTGATGTGTGTCATTGTGCAGGCTGAAATTCTGTCATGTCAATTTTTGCGCCCGAAGAACATTCTGTCTCGATGAGGTTGGTGGGGAATCATGTTGATTTCCCACCAATGGCAAGTGTCTTGGGAGGTCTTATTGTACTGACAAAGAGAAACCGAAAACAGAGGGACGGGACATGTGATCTCTCAGTAAGCACGAATCGGATCTAGGGTCAGATTACTGAGTGAGACAATCTTTAATTGTACCACCGAAAGAGAGAGAGGAGAGGGCAAGAACGAATAGCTCTTACCACCAAAGCCATGGCTCACGATCACTTTCTTTGGGATCACCTTTCCGCACAACATCAGTCTATAGCAATTGCGATTGTGTTTTGAATACGGGCTAGCACTTAGTATTGGAATGTCAACAACTACATACGAGATAACTAGCAGATAAATCCTTTTTAACTGTTGTTCCAGGCTGCGGACCAAGCTACAAAGATGCAATCATACCGCCGGCTTACGCTCGATAGTGTCAATTCTTCAGAGATCCTTTGAATGATCGGATCGAGTCCTTCGGGTTGAGTCTGCTTTTGCTTAGGAGGAGCTCGAATCGAAATGGGTACCAAAGCCGAAGCAGACGCTTTGCCAAGCTCTAGAATTCGGGACACTGCCGCAAATTTAATGTATTTCTTTCAAGGCTCAGCGATCCATACTGTTTTGGTCTGTGACTTGATCACGGATCATTAAGAATGTTACGATTTTCATAAAAAGTCACATTAGAAAATTGTTTGTTGAGGAGACGAGGTATAGCAATCTCATCCGAGCTAATACTACAGTATGGTTGAGGAGGTTGAGCAAGAAGAAGTATACAACCTAAGCTTAGTGAGCGGTTGTGGCGCATGTTTTTATAGGCAACTGTCGATTTGGAAGCTGCTGCTTGGACTGATGGAAACTGTTGCGGGACGAGATGTCTACCAAATTAAAATCACGATGATTAAGCATGACGCAAGTGAATTCATGGAGTGTGCGATGACAGCTGTGCTTCGAAATAGCATCAGGCATCGTACAGCAGAACATCTCCGAGGTTGACTGATGGACTGCTGTGCTGTCGGCCGCTGCAACCGAAGACAAGGGCCATGCCAAAAAAAAAGAAAAAGATCGGAAAGTTGAATCAGGTTTCTACAAGCTGGTGGCATTCGCTTCTCATTGGCGGAGAACTACTTGAACGTGGCCCCATCTCATTTCCTCTTCGAGCGCCTCGTTGGTCGCAACGCCTTTCTGCAACCGTAGAAGCGTCCTCGCGAGAGCTCCCTCAGCCGCAATATGTCAATAAGATTGTTGCGGCTTTTCTTGGCGTCGCCGGGTGCCACGATAGCACAAATCTCCACAAGTAAAAGAGCACAAACTTATTCTAAGGTCTATGAGGAAATTCTCGTCTTTTGCTCTGCTCGTGTGTATAAGAACCCGCGAATATCCATATGTAGTCTAACTCTCTTTTACCAAACACACACACACAGTCAGTCCTTCGACACCACAGCTTCTACAGCAAACCCCAGACCACCCCACCGTCCTTCGACAACCAAACTTCTTCACACTCTTTTAAGAAGTCCATCACCACTAAAGATGCAATTCACACTCTCTCTCATCTCGGCCATCGCGGCCCTTGCCTCTACGGCATTTGCATCCCCAATCGAGGCACGCTCAGACAGTGTCTACACAATCACTGTGAAAAACTCTTGCTCTATGAATGTCTGGCCTGGTGTCGGACAAGTCTCCACTAGCCCGGGTAAAATCAGCGAGGATGTCGGTGGATTCGAACTCGCTCCCGGTGCTTCACGAACCATTTCAGTGCCAACCAACTGGGTTGCTGGCCGAATCTTTGGACGCACAGGCTGCTATTGGTCCGGTTCCGAATTCACCTGTTCCAACGGTGACTGTGGTGCTTTCAGCTGTGCCGCCAACACTGGCGTCTCTGGCGTCACCCTCGCAGAGTTTTCCTACTCTGAGACGAGCAAGACCTTTTACAACATCTCACTCGTGAGCGGATTCAACCTCGGTATGGCAATCAGACCTTCCGATGGAGCCTGCCCTGCATTCGACTGCCCTTCTGGATCTTGCTCAGACTCTCAGGCCTACCTTCCTGGATCAGGCTCCAACCCTTGTGCCGGATGCTCACTCAGCGCCGCCTTTGTTGTTGAGTTTTGCCCCAGTTAAAAAAAAAGGGAACCCATTCTTTACTGTTCTGTTACTCCTCTCGACGTCGACATCAAGTGTACAAACTTTTTCTTTTGCGGGAAAGGGACAGGAGAGATGAATTTTTTGTGTTTTAAAATTGAAGATATTGAAACATTATTGTGCAAAGTGGGAATCGTGTCGTATACAAGGAAAGGGATGAACAAGAAAAATTGAAAAATATAGGCTGTGTTTATAAAAGTACAAAATTCGAAATGAATATACATGTGGTCAAAGAAATACGTCCCCCTTTCTCCTCTGTGCTTGCATTGTCTGCTTACTGCGACTTGACGACAGGAATGACTACCAAGAGTATAATTCAAGTACACAGATACGTCCTGTGTTTCGGATACCAGCACCATATCCATATACGAGGAAACGGACATACACTACATTTGTCGAATGTTGAACGCACGTCAGTCATTCGCAGTCCTGTATCCATCGTGATACAAATCACGGCCGACAACAGTCTTGAACGGGATTTATTCATTCTCAAGAGGTGGTAGATGGCATACAATAGGACAACGCAGCTCAGAATGATTGCTTTGTATATATAAGTATACTGTACTTCTGTGCTACGACTGCATAAATTATGACACAAGAATCCTTCTATTGAACATTGACAGTTTCTGCCTGGTTGTCGTCGTCGTTACTGCCCTGGGTCCTGTACTGCTCCAAAAATTCTGGAACCACTTGATGGGTCTCGAGTAGAACGTTCACTAGACTTTCTCCAATCTCACACCGATGATTGAAAAAGGTGGTGGCCAGACCCTGGTTACCGATACGGGCCGTGCGGCCGATTCGATGTACATATTCGTCGATCGAAGAAGGACAGTCAAAGTTTATCACTAGAAGAAATCAGTTTGCCATACATACACCATGTGGTTGTCAACTGCAACTTACCGTGCATAATGTTTTTAATGTCGATACCCCGGGCCGCCACATCAGTAGCGATAAGAATAGGCATCCTACCATTTCGAAAAGCGATGAGCGAGTCTTCTCGCTCACGCTGTGTACGGCCTCCGTGGATTGATGTAACAGGGAAAGTTTTGTTATACAAGTAATCATCAACATTATCGCATTGTTGTCTCGTGTTGACAAACACGACAGTCCGAGCTGTCTTGCGTTAGCAGATTGCATTACCATTGGCAGCGATACGCATAACATACTCGGAGGCTGGTCAAGGAGAACATTCTCCAATCTCTCTAACTTCTCCTCATCTTCTATCCATTCCACTCTTTGCGTGATATCGGTCGTGGTTCCTCCAAGACGTCCAACCTGGCTGGTCAATCTAATGCCCATTCCGTAAAATCATGTGACCCTACCCGAACCGTAACATAATTATCACTTAAATGTTCTTCAGCGAGCTGGAGAACGTCTTCGGGAAACGTTGCAGAGTACATGCAGACCTGCAAGGACCCATCGTTTGAAACGTCACTCCCAGATAGTAGTTCCCTTTCGTGGTTAGCTTTGCTCGCTCGGGTAATGAGTAAGGCTGGACTTACTTCACGGAATCCGCACACATGCTCAGCATACGATCTGCTTCATCTAGAACGACATTTCTCACTCTGCAAAAAGATACCATGCCCTTTCTAGCGAGATCCTGAAGTCGGCCTGGGGTAGCTACCAAGACGTCGCAACCTTTACGCAGTTCTGAAGCTTGTAAGGTAATACTGACCCCTCCATAGACAACGCAAGGACGCAGCATAGACCTGTAACAAGATCGACGACACTCGTCAAAGATCTGGGTAGCTAATTCCCTGGTGGGCACTAGAATGAGAACCAATGGCTCAACACGATGGCCTATGGTAGCTCGAGGTTGCTGTGGACCATTAGAACGACCTCAACTCTGATTCATGATGCGACCTTACCTGAATCTTCTTTGCTTTTCCCATCAGCTTGTTGAGGATCGGAATCAAATAAGCAGCGGTCTTCCCCGAACCTATATTGTTAACTTTTGGCAATCCTGAACATTCTGTTGCCATACCACTTTGAGCCCCAGCCAACAAGTCATAGCCAGCCATAAGGCAAGGCACGGAATACGCCTGAACTGGTGTAGGTTGTGCATAACCTAAGAGTTTGACATTTTCCAACATTGCTGGATGCAACCCGGCTTCATCGAAAGTTTTGATATCTTTGATCTTGATTCCGTTTTTCGGTTCAACGTCAACTTCAATCGAGTCGTATTTGGCAAAGTTAATACCCTTTGAGGGACGCTCCGAATGGAACAACATTTCTTCTAACTCTTCATCCCTCGGCCACAGTCCGTCGTCGGTCCCTACAGTAGAATCAAACTCATATCTTCGGGCCTCATGGCCCCAAGCATTGATTTCTGTCATGGCGATTAAATGAAGGTTTCAAGCAGTAGCTAGCGCAGTCTTATATAGACGTCAACCCCTGAATTGCCTGGAAAAGGAGGAAAAAATTAAGATGGCAATTGATTGTCCCACACGGCAGAGTCAGCATGGACGCATGGTAAAAAAAATAGTATGCCGCACAATTCACCATACTGTCACAGTCTAGAGGCTGCAACACATGGGACACTCTTCTCAGATTCCTGCAGAGTGCAGCTCTTTGATCGCTTCATTTGTATTATTGGACCAGTCCATGTCGTGTATCATTTGAATTGAGTGGTTGCGGAAATTGCTGCATTGCAATTATTCATGCCATCTCGTTCTTGCTCCTGGACGAATAGATTCCAAAGTTGTATGGTCTGACCGCCTGTTCATCGCTTTCAGAACAATTGCCGGGTATGCCTAGGAATGTACTCTATGCACCTTTGCTAACGGGTAATGGCGGGTAAATATGTGTCCCTCATGGAAACGCCAAAGATTGATATCGCCATCAGGGCTCGTCATGTAGAGGATTGCCTAAAAACGCTTCGCGCACTGTACAAATGCTGCTGCTGTGCCATTTGGGACTGAGAAATTGGATCCAGTAGCGATGGCATGTTGGTCAGAAAAAGGAAAAGTGGGATAACATTTGAATGGCGCCATCTGCAACATCAGTGCTGCAACATGGCACCAAACATGCAGGTCTGCTCTCCTCTGTCTAGCGTGCCATCTGACTCAAAATGAGTCTTTCTAGGCTACTCCTTGTCTGCTTCATCACTTGCATTGCCTCGCTGCCATCAAGAGTCCTGCAACAGTTTATCATGTCACGCAACGTTGAAATTGAGCTTTTCGTCATGTCCAAGTGTCCTGACGCAATCTTCACGGAGCACATCTTTTATGATGTGCTCAAGTCTGAGGCACTTACTGTTCCAGTCACGCTGACGCTCGAGTTCATCACGACACAGGACGGCAGCTGCAAGCACGGACCAGCTGAATGTGAAGGCAACAAACTCGAATTGGCTCTGCAGAACGTTGTCCCTGAATTGACGCTCGATTTTCTCAAACACTACAACACGGAGGTGCGTAATATAGGTGTAGTGCCAGGCGAGTACTTGACTGCGTGCTTTGATCAGGCCGGCATCTCAGAAGATCAGCAGACAGAGATCATTGAAAGTTATGGACTGTATGGAGAGGAGTGGTTGGACAAGAGTGGTACATATACAAAGGAACGAGGAGCACAATTCTCTGCCACCGTCATGATCAAAGGACAACCAGGCGTCTTGGCCGTCCGGGATTCGCATGAATGGAAGGACATGGTAGAAGGACTCGATGGAAGTGTCGAGGGCTGGGTCGCGTACCTGAACTCTCTTGCTGCTTAGCCTTTTCTCTTTCTCTATTTCTCTCTCTCTCTCTCTCTCTCTCTCACGCGTTGTGATGTGCGAGAGATCTCTTAGTCATAGTCATCATCAGCTGCTGCACAGATAGAAGGAACGGGTGGCGTTTGTATTTACCCGCAAGCAAATCAAGCCAAGTGATTGTCAAGAATACATTCAATGTGCTTCACTCTTCGCTTTATGGCGGTCATGTCATTCTCTTGCAATCCTCTCTTCTCGCGCTCATCGCAAATTCTAGCTCCCTTTGTTCGTGCGGCTCACACGTATTCTCGTCAAGACCGCGGACTTTACGGCAAAACACATAAACAATTCGGCTACTCCATATCAGACTCGCATGTCAAGACGGCACGAACATGGAACCCAAATGTTCACACGCATAGCATCTTTAGTAATGCACTAAGGCGGACAATCACACTACGAATGACAGCATCGGTCTGGAGGACAATCAATAATGCGAAATACGGAGGCAGTGTGGATAATTATCTGACGAGCGCGAGCAAGCAGATCCAGCGCAGTCTTGGTCTCAAAGGTGAGGCACTGCGAGACGAGATTTTGAATGTCAGGGCAGTCAGAGAACAAAAAGAACTGCTCAAGAAGGAGCAGCAAACGGCAAAGCGGGCGGCTAAGAAGGCTGCTTTGACGAGTGTCGTGTCTGAAGGTGTGCAAGAGCAAGCCAAATTGGAAGGAGTGGCAAGTGGCATGTAGACAGGTCATTGTGAACATTCCTAGCGACAATGACTGTCTTGGAAAAATGGATGTACAGCAGTCCGCGAGGCAGAACTCATCTCGTCAGTTGTGCCAGTGTGCATTTCACGAAAACTGGACATGAGAGTCGTTCTCCTCGAAGGCTATATACATCCCACAGGAAAGGCACGTTATACATTACCGGAGGCTATGACTTGTACCTTGTTTGAGTAATGAAATATCATCTTGATCACGTGCCTCCAAACCAAAGTGTCAAGATTATTGTTGCGAATGTCGTGCACCATGAAGTCAAGGGTCTTTGTAGATTGATACAAGGATGGTCAGCTACGTTGACCTGCAGTCCTCTATCGATTCCGCAATTGACCAGTATGAGACGTACAAGTCTCAATCATTACGTCTAAATTTAGACAACATCTCGCTCGAGCCTGCATCCGCAACGACACCAACAAAGACACATGCCAAACGTGCTAGTCTCGCAATCCCAAGCTTTCAACGAGCCAGGTCAGGCGAATCCAAGTCGCGTCCGCCCAATCTCAGATTGAATAGCGGCGACAGCAATACTGCGCTTGGTGCGCTCCGGTCCCCTTCTCCAGCGACACCGACATTCGACAGACGACCGTCATCTCCGTCCGTTCATGCTTCTTCACCAGGCAACAGAGAATTTGCCACATTCATACAGATTGCGACGAATTTCGAATCAGCCAATTACTTGCTGGACCTTGATTTCCTGCTGCAAGTGATTGAGTTTATGCGGTCTGAGCATCCATATACCTCTAAATCACTGCAGCAATCCATCAAAGCGCGTCATACGGCGAAGAAGAAATTATGGACATCCTACACGACTGAAATGCAAGGTCTCGCTCGATCATATACAAACAAAAACCCACTTCCTACACCTCCGGCGTCGTCTCCACTCAATTCTGCCAACGCCGTGATTCATCGGCAAGACATCAAAGTCCGAAAAGCACAGCTCGTAACACTTGTAAGTTCACTCGAATCGGGGGAACGTAATTGCGCGGAATCCATTCTTTCCGCCTTGGCGCATCTACATACACAAGCGAAAAAGGACGTACAGGCACGTTACGCCATGCCTGACCCTATCAAGGATAAAACCACCTCCATTGATCGACACAATGAACGTGTGCGCGTATTCAACCAATTGATTAAATTCATTGCAGAAGATTTAAGACGTATCGAGTTGGCATTGAAGCATACGGGACAGAATGGACAAGTACCGGACAAGCGTAAAGACAAAAAAGGAAGTGGCGTCGTGGACGCGGTGGACAGTCTTTGTGTCGATGATTATCCGCCGTACAAGTGAGGAAATGGTCGTCTTTTCCCCTGTCACGGCAGCACCACATATGCTGCCACGGTGCGGCAGTCAAGCAGGTTCCTGCCTGTCAACTTTTTTCTTTGCACTCAGGTCCAACAACGACCAAGTCATGTCATATAATTTACTCTAACTTAATATACTAATTCACAAGTCTCTTTCTCAAGATTTCTTGACTTGGACGGACGCGTAACCTTGGGGGCACTTTTGACCGAGCACGGCTGACCCGGACCGCATATAAGAGACTTTCGCTTCGCGGCACGTTTGGGACGTACAGGGTTCTTGCTTCAGCGTGGATAATCGACCTCGATATCTCGTAAAATCCTGAATCAAGTGTGGCATCTTCAACGGTGCATCATTTGGCCAAGTCGAGTCTGGATCGCATGCTTGTCTCGTGGAATACTCAAAGTCATGCGTCACGCGCCGCCGCTCGTCGTCATTCGCAGCAGCAGCAGCAGCAGCAGCAAAAGAGGAGACGTTGCCGTAATATGTGAATGCTTCATAGACTTGATAGTCCCCTGTATCCACCTCATACACGCGGAATCCAGAATTCAGCGTACGCAGTGGTGTAATGGATGGTCCGATCCAAGCGGTTGCAATCGCAGTATTGAGCGATCGAACTGATCCATTGCCACTGTAGAATATATTAAACTGATCTTCACTAGACAATCATGCATTAGCCAGAAAAAAAAAAAAAAAAGACGGTTTTGAATGCGGGACTTACTACGTACGGGCCCAAAAGATGTTTGCGATCGTGGCTGGCGCAGATTGATCGACAATGGCGTAAATAGATTATTTGGATCTGACATGACTGCCACTTCTCTTCAACCAGTCAAAATGTGACCAACAAATTCAAACGCGTTCGCCGCGCCGTTCTTCACGACTCAACTCGTCAGCGAGAAATTGAAGACTGCCAGAGACATCTGGATTTGTCATGTTTATATAGTTGTAGCAATTCGTTTTATACCAGAAATCCGTATTCAATGTCATCATGCGCAAGTTGTGGCCAGGCACCTTGACTGAATACGCACCATAATGCGCCTCGGCAGTCTCGGCCACCGCCTTCGTCGATCCAACCTCCTTCGTGCCAAAGTTGCGCGACGTGTCGGTAATGCCATCCGCCAAGTTGCGTGGCAGCGTATTTGGTGCGGCTTGACCTACTTGGTAGGTACAATGATTGCCCAGGGCAACATAGACGGAACCGCGCCCGAAAAAACGGCGAAACAAACGATACATGACCGGTTTCCACTTTTTGCACATAAATGCGCGATTCGGGTCGTGGGAAATCAAGTTGCCCTTGTATAGCGTGAATGCAAAAGTCCAGAGTCTCGGCATGCCGCGCAGAAACTGCAGGCATGGCTCGAAGTACAGCAAGGGCAAGTTCATACGGCGTGTCACATGTATATGCACCGTACTTTGCACCTGCCTGCACCACGCGATCTGGTGATGCCGCATTGAAACTGTTTGAGCGGCAACACAAGGATGCATGCGTGCAATCTGCTTCTGCGCCATTCTCGTATCGAGGATCAAGATGAAAATCACTCACATGCAGCCTTGATTCTCTCACCAGACGCTCTAGGGATCGGTCTGCGGCGGAGACGATTTTCTCACTGAAACACTTTGGTGTATCCAGCGTCAAGGGTGCAGGTTGTGGACACAAACCATTGATCAGATTATGGCAGATGTACAGCCCATCACGATGGGTGACATGACTGAAGCTGAGAACCTGCGTGATGATGGCTCCAGAACCTTGTGGGGAATCGGTAGTCTTACATTCGTCAAGAGGCTTGAACTGAAACTTGACGCAAAGGTCATACAAGAGTCTGAGAACGTCTCTCCAGTTCGTCCTTGCGAGCTTCTGAGCAACCTCTAGTGCTGCCACGCATTTTGTGCATGTGTTACCGATATCATCAGCGGGTGGTGAGTTGAGGAGTGCGAGGATTGCATCGAGTGCGGCGTTGGAGGACGTGATTGAGTCATCCTTGAGCGTTGGATCGATGGAAGGATATATCACCGGATCAACCAGATTCTGCCAGGGAATACTGATCTGGGTCCGTGAGTGAATATGGAAAAGGCTGGGAAGTCTCCGGGTGGATTATGATTGGCTGTGGTTGCTGTCCTGAAACGACCGTATAATATGACGGAAAGACGGCATGAGGAAAGTCTGCAGGGCAGGTATACGATGGTGTACCGTAGTGAAGTTTTCCATGAGGTCTTCGTGGGCCTTTGATGGCTGGTACAGCCCGAGTACTTGATGCAATGCTCAAGACAATCGCTGGAAAAAGCATGTCGAGAAAACCTGGTGCTTCGAGAACAAGAGCAGTACAGACATTTTATCAAGATGGACTACATTCCTTTTACTCAATACCTCATCGTGCCTAAGTCAGGCGGATAGCTCTTCCGGCGTGCACATATACTAGAATACTACTGATGCAGAAAACATTGAGCATGTTTCAGATTGCTTGGCATGCAGTGAACCCATGCATGCTCTTTAAGGAGACAAAAAAATTGGCAAATGAGGAAAGCTGTTTCAAGTACGTTCAAGTGCGAGCCCATCGACTTTTCCCCATGAAGCGTCCAATACGTCCTTGGTACTAGAGAACTGTCGCGCCGGTACTTGCCTTTCAAACAGAATGTCCATCTCTCCGTAAGTCCGACCCTTTGGTTCTGGCAGTCTGTAATATATCCAAACAACTGAAGAGCCACATAGACCCGCCCAGATAAATGCCACCTTCCCCTGTAAATTAGCCGCCGTCGGATTGATAAGGTATGGCTGCACAAACAGTGCGATAACGCCGAGAAGACTGTAGACACATCGCGCAAGGCCAATTGTCTTGGCTTTCAGTCGAGTAGAACTCATTTCAGCAACGACAGAGTAGGCCACAGGTCCAACTGTGAGATCGTATATGAAGACAAAGCCAAGCATTAGTCCCGCCTGTGTGTATAGTGCCACTTTGTTTTGGCCGTCTCCTGCAGGTATGGCGGCAGCTCCAATAGCAAGCATGGCTATACACATAGCAATTGTGCCAAAGAGATAGATCGTCCTTCGTCCGAATCGCATCATCAAGAACCACGACAGAATGGTACCCACAAAACCAAGCGCATATGTGCCCACACCAAGCGAGTATGATGTATTGCCATCCAGTCCAGCCACTGTGAAGAAATAAATCGCCTGACCCGCGAAAGGAGACCCTGAAAATTGCTGCACAGCCCATGCCATACATGCAATTTCAGTCCGTCGAAGATCTACTCCTCGGAAGCAGTCTTTGTAAGAAGTGCCAGCACTAATCTGCAATTCCAATTCATTAGTGTGTATCAGCATGGCCAAATGGTCATCAACATTGACACCGCGATCCTCTCGACACGTCCGCTTTAGTGCTGCTCTTGCTTTGTCAATTTCACCGCGCCTTACCAGATACCATGGGGACTCTGGAGCCATCAGGACAGCGATCAGAATTGGCACTGGCCAGCACCACTGCACAGCAAAAGGCAACCTGTAACCCCATTCATCAGTCCTTTTCAGTAGTCCGCGTAACAAGCCACTTGCAATGAGTTGTCCAATGAGCCAGCATAGGTTGACATAGGTCGCCAGATACGCCCGTAGTGCAACTGGAGAAATCTCAGACGAATAGGCAGGACCAAGGGAAGCAAAGACTCCCCATGGCAAACCTAGCAAGAATTCCGCAGCAAATAGTTCCTGCATGTTGCGTGAAAAGAACGGCCCACAAAGCAGGACTGAAATGAGTACAAGCGCTCCGGCAAATACTCGTCGATAACCCCAGCGCTGACAAAGAGCTCCACCAATGAGAACACCAATCATACTACCAGCCTGAACGCCTGCCTGTGTGCCCGATTGCCAAGGTGCAGAGACCTGATACCCAATCTGGCCAGCCTTGTCGCCAGATGTGATGCGGTAAGGTTTACCATATTTCTTTTGGAATACGGGATAACCCCAAAACGATCCAATGAGCGCAGTATCGTAGCCCTCCATGATTGTAGCAGTGCCAAAGACGATGGCCCAGAGAATTGCCATGGGCCACTTGTACAATGCTTCCCTCACGGACAACTCGTGTTCAGCTTTGGTCCCCGCCTTGGCTCCAAGTTCGAGGGGAGAAAGACTTGCGCCAGAATCATTCGTCTTGCTGCCCTTCAAGGGACTCATTGCGATCTCTTCATGAACGAGACTGATTTCTTTTTCATGATTGACGATGGATGATTTCATGTTGATGGGGAAAGAGCACCAGTGAGAGGGCGTCTCAGCAAGCGCTTCGCTACGAGACGCAGGGTGTCTTTCATGCTCTTTATATAGCTATCTATATACAGCAGGGCGATGAGCGGATTTACAAGAAGTGGAACCTATTTTCAATTTGCCAGTTTCTCTTGTGACAAGATTTTGTCTGAAACATGCGCCACACTTGGTGGAGACTCCAGAAGCACTAGTGTAGTTACTGCACACCCAGACCTTGCTTCAGCACATAGAGCTGCTGCAACAGTGAAGTTGTTGTATCATATCCTGCGTCATGGTGATACAATAGAAAAGGAGCTGGAAAGGAGCTGGGATTCAGAATTGTCTGTTCTGTAGCCTCTTCGTCCTTTTAATGGAAGTGCTGCACGTAATTCAAATTATCTGAGACATGACAGCACTTGCGGCTCAGGAGAAGATGGTGACTTCGTTTCCCCTTGATACCCTGCTTTTTTTCTGTTTAGAACAGTGAGGATTCGGGCTGCTGAATAGGCGGTTTAATAGCAGCTAGTCCCGTGACAGGGACTAGCATTGGACCCGAAGAGCTTGCTGTACCCGCAGGTACTGTGCTCGGACTCGCCGCTACGTTGGATGGTCCGGGGGTCAAATTGTTTGCTGCTATTGGTTGTGGTGGCGGCGGCGGTGGTGTCACTATGCTCTGTCCTGTACTGGCAGGACGCGGGGTTGGGGATGCTGCTACAGGACTCGCATTGATCGGCAGCGGTGTAGCCAGCCCAACATCTGGCCTGGCATTTTGCGAAATTAGGTTACCAGTTATGCGTGTGTTACGAATCAACTGCGGCCTCAAAATCAAAAAATCGATGGCCACAAAGACTGCAAGACCAATCAATTGAATAAGAAAGAGTAGCATGAGACAGAACCACAATTTTCCTCTCCGCTGGAATGTACCAGCATAGGACGGATTTGCCGGGATACCAATGTAGTCGACATTACGCTCGGTCTGATAATTAGGACGAGAATTAACCAGTATCTCAGTCTCGCCGAGCAGGGTCTGTAAGAATATACGGGTGTGGATCCTTTGATAGTCACTTAGACGGAATATTGGCTGCAGCTCATCCATAAAGTAGTTGAAAGTCCTGGTCTCTGGCAGTAACATCGAGACGTGAAACTGGCTGGTACCAATCTGTACATTGATGCGATACTTTCCAGCTTGTCCGAAGCCGGCTGCGTTGCGCACTTTCTCGGAATAATATGTACGGGAAGGACTCAGTAGAGACATGTCGTCAACAGATGTACAATCACAACTTTGGCTTTCCTCAATAGCGCCAGGTGAGAGTGAGCTATCACTCGTAGAATCGACAGGTGATTGCTGTGTTGGACCGGACGAAGAGATTCTGAACCGCAGCCTGCGTTTGCGCGTGCTTGGATCACGAAACTTCAGTCCTCGAGTGGATGGATCGAACCTCCGTCGTTGTAATTTGCGCTACTAGCTATCAGATACTGTGGAAGGCAGAACTCTGGAGCACAATGAAGTTGCCAACCTCCTGCGTCTCCTTCGATCAATCTAACCTTGGGTGTAAAGTCCATGGTAAACGAGTAGTCTTAGAATTGTTTCATCCCGGTCAGAACATCATTTCTTTTGAACCTCTAACAAATTCTCTTATGATATGTGCGGCACTTCTGTTACGGTTAAGGGTGTCGCAGCTGCAGAGTAGAAGTTGACAGTGCGGTACCAGAAGATCAGCGCTCAATACGAGTCAGGCCATATTATCATGAATACAGTGAACGATGTTTCAGAGTGATTTCTCAATTAGTTCTTTGTCTTGGATTGTCATTTGTTTGATACAGCCTGGATGAAACGATCACAACAAGGTTCGTTGCACGGTCTGGCTAGCTCCAGTAGTAAGTGGCGACCTCTCTTCCGCGGCAAGCAGCACGCCAAAGCTTCGGCCAGCGCCCCTTCATATATGATGAGCTATCGTGCATGCAATGGCAAAGATTGAAGCGAGTAGAATGCAAATCCTGCTCTGAACAAGAATGACGAACGTCGCGCTTAATCATGCTACATGCAATGGATTTAGAGTGCTCGAGAAGGTCAATCATAGGTCATGTGAAAGAGCTGAAACACTACATTGAACATGACTGGTATCGTCAACCTCCACCAAACACGTTAGCGGTCGGAATGATGCTACACTTGACTTGCCCCTTGAAACGGCCATTGCGATAGGCATGCACAGATGATATATAGAACTCGATCGCCATGAAAAATGGTGCACTAGTACAGTGGATTGTGATGAAGTCTCTTTTTCTTGTGGGCACTCTAGCCATATCTCAGCTCGTTAGTGCTACACCATGGGTCCAGTCGACTTCAACGTATTCACCGGCTGCAATGGGGGCAGCTTATCATCAAGCGGCAGCCGACGCTTACAAGAAAGCAGCTGATAGTGACAAAGCAAAGGTGACCACAGGCGATGCGCCAAAGACAACGGACACCAAGACACCTGCTACTGACTCGACAAAGACTGTTCTTGCAGCCGCTCCCTTTCCATACAAAGCAGTTGACGCAGCAAAAGAAGCACATGCTACTGCGGTTGAGCGAGCAGCCAAATCACCTGAACCCAAAGGAATTGCTTACTTCCCAGCCGTGCCCACTGCTCCGAGCCAAAAGAGCCGCCCGTATGGATTCATCGAATTTGTATACACTTCCGACGCTTCCGCACGAGTGGAAGTTCGCTTGGGAAATTTCCCTGAAGGTAGCACAGATGGCTATACTTATCACTTACATACGGAACGGGTGCCTGACTTTGTCACTGATCCGATCGAGCAATGTAAAGCTGCGAAAGGGCACTTGGATACAGCCGGTATTCCAGATACTGCCCCTTGTGATCCGGAAAAGAAGAGTTCTTGCCAAGTAGGAGACGTATGTGACCTCTCCCGCATTCGTTGAAGGAACCCGTTACTGACGCGTCCTAGTTGAGTGGAAAATGGGGCAAGATCCCTGGTGCCATCACAAGCTCACAAATCTACAAAGAGTTGTATGATGAGATCTATTTGAGCTGGAAACCCACTGATGCAAACTTCTTCGTGAATAGAAGTATCGTGATTCATGAAGCGAGCACGAAAGCAAGAATAGCTTGTGCCAATATTTTAGCCTTGTAATCTAGTTCACATGAGGAAAGCAGATCGAGTACGAGTATTGATGGTGACTATTGGTCGTTTCAGTATTTTGACTTGCAAACAGTGGCGCATTGCAATCTCGTGTAACGTCATATCTATTGAATTTAGGGTAAATACGAGCGAAATCAACTATGTTCGAAAATGATAAAATTGTCCTCAACCTAATCTAGAAAGTGGGAACGTCCCTTTTGACCAAGTCCAGACAGGGCTGAACCGGGAACGGGAAGTTCCATGAAGCGGAGATGAATTAATGTAACGTATTCATCGTAGATTTCAACACTCCCTCACTGACCTGACTGGATCTTCTAGTCTGTAGCTATATTTGTTAATCCCATCGAAGTTCGGTGTTGCATAAATGCAGCCCGAGGCAAAGCCTTAGTCAAGGCATCTGCTACCATGTCCTTTGTAGGAATGTATTCGAAAATCACGACCTGATCTTCGACCAAATCCCTAACTTGATGTTATCTAACATCAATATGTTTCGATTTCCCGTGAAACATTGGGTTTTTCGCCAATGCAATCGCACTTTGGTTACCAGCTTTAATTAAAATTGGTTTCTCAACCAACTCTGAGGATAATTGAGTAAAAACTG